>VMBQ01002076.1:149317-169317 GCA_007657795.1 Dreissena rostriformis | reverse complement strand
CTATCTTTTAAATAAATAACAGTCCCTTTTGGTGTGTTTTGATTTATCATTCTAAAACGTCATACAATATTCTGCAACGGCTGCTGTCAAAATCCTGTGTACTCTTCGAAGATATATATATTGGTTTACAATTTCTGTATGAGTCTATAGTCCACAACTGTTTTTTTGAAACGACATTGCCTCACACTGTATCCCCTATATTCGTGTAAATGATGCATGTGGTTTCTGACATAATATGTGCAGTACCCATACAACTTTCACCTGTTGCCCTTTAAATTCAAAAATGGTAACGTTTTATTATAGTGGGCATAAGCCTAACTTTCGATCTCTTTTGTTTTGAAAACGGTACATGCAATGATAATTGTGAACGAACATCTTATGTTTTCGATAATAAGATATCGTTTTAAATCATATTAACAGATTGGGAATTCTGGGGTTTTATGGTTCTGATGATGTGTTATGAATGCATGGTTTAACGACAAAGAATGCATCTGTTAGAAGAATGTTATACTTAGAGTGAAGCATCTCAATTATAATGCATACATGTAGTTTTCCATAATTTATTGTATATTTAGAAATACGAACATCTACATGTACTTGTAGTACCCGTAAACATCGCAAAAGAACATAACACGATGTAAACAAAGAAGCATGATTCCTTGTCCACGTCTGTTCGAAATGTGTAAATGAGTGTACGCATATCATGAGAGTTATATATATACTGATTATATCAAGCAATATAATCTTTGATGTTTATTCGCATCCATGTCAGCTATATATTTCTGAACGTGTTTCGCCTTTCGTATCATGAACGTAAAGAGCGATATTCTTAATACTCAATACATGCTTTCTCAGACGAAGACCATTTCATCCAAAATACGATACGCCAACCCATATAAAGGGCTTCTTGCATGATTAAACGCCATATAATTTTTATATAAATAATACAATAACGCTGACAAGCAACAATATTATATTAGGTTACGATTTATGTAGCCTAATGGACCTTTCCGACAAGCATTAATGTGTTTATTAATAATGACAGCTCTCAACAAAATGAATAAATAAATAAGCTTATATGAATAAGATGTAACTCTTATCCTTATTTCGTTTACAGATAATCGTGCAAAAACGTTTTCTGATAATCTTAACCGGAATCGTATATTTATTGGATAACAATTTCAGGCACTGACATTAAATGTAATTCAACTTGGCAATAACCACATACGTCTGTTTCTGGAAAACTGATAGCAAAGGTCCCAAGAGATGCCAGGAATAGATCGTTTATCAAACCAACATTTTAATTCGGTAATCAACAAATTCAACATGATCATAGCGCCATACATTCTCACAATGAATATTTGAAACGTCTCTCTGTAATCTTTGCTGCTTATGCAAGCGTATATAACATCGCAGTATTTATGTATGTTACGATCATTATTGAGAAACAAGTACCACCTACAATAACGTGTATTTAGAAATACATATATGTGGTTGTTGAATAAGGTTTGAACCCGTTAAAGACATAAATCTATTGTGGAAAACAGTTTAGGCTCGTGTAAAGTATGTAGAAAGAAATTGACTTTTAAATATTTTTCATTCAGTATACAAACAACCGCTACATTGTATTGAAGAAGTAGATGCGTTGTTTACACATCTAACTTTTTTGAATTTCAAATATGAACGTAAATTTTAAACTTACTTCTTTCTACTCAATCATACTCGTATGAACTGTTTATGCTTGTTATACGTATGCTTTAAATAAGGATCGTTTCAAGGACATATGTAGTGTTTGGTAAAAATCATTATAATTGTAAGTCCCAATTAAATCACAGGTATGACAAAGATAAAGAAATTGCGTGATTTAGCAATTTGACATACAAACTGTTTTCGCCAAGTTTTTGAGCAAATCCAAAACGATTCCATTTACTAGGTTTTTTCAAATGTTAAAATTCCGCAAGCTTTTACTAAAATATATTTTCATCGTGATATTATTAGATGCTAGAATCGAGTAAGTGAGCGAGTAGATAGCATCATTAAATTGACTTCTGCTTTTTGGATCGACCAATAGTTTGCCAACACTTCGGATAGCAAAGTGTGTGACCAAAGTCTATACTAATTGCTATAAAAAATCAATTTATTATAAGGTTAAATGTATTTGGGAAATATGGACCGCTATAGCCAACAATGAAACTCCCGGATCTTTATCAGGAGATATATTATTGTTCTAAGTTCTAACCGACTATTTTACTTTTATTACAGAAGATCAACTATAAACATACAATAATTTAAGCTGTACGGAACGGTCAGTGTCAATCATTTGGGGGGGGGGGGGTTAAACCGGTTTTGGAGCTAGCGCAACTTTCAATTTACCTTTTAAGAGCCAGACTAGAATTCAAAACAAACACAAAGTGCTTATCAAACATTATTTATGAAATGTGCTTATGCAGACAGTCCAAAACGTGACGTGTGAATCGAATACTACGCGTACAATTTTAGTGTGTTAATGACGTACTTTTTGGTAAATATTGGACCTATTTTTGTTTTAAAACAAAACAACGTTTATCATAAATATAGGAAATTGATTACAACTTAAAAGTTTCTTTACCGTTATATTCGAATATTAACTCTCACAACACATCATACAATATATCGATGATAAATCCGTCATACTACATAGGCGACTTTTAAGATTACAAGTTTCTATTTCGGTCGTTATGGAAATATTTTCCAAGAATGTTATGGCTAGGTTCATAGTATTGTTAATACATATATCATTTTATACAACGATGATCATCTAAACCATAATCAATTTTGTAATCCATGTGGAAAGGTTCAAGAGGATTTGGAGAGTGCACACATATAATGTTCTGGAATGTTCTGAAAACCATTTACAAATATGAGATTACAAACACGAGATTAATTAGAATTTTGGTTTAATTTCGGTATCTCGTTAACGCAGACTTCTTTCATCAATGCATTAAGAGTGATGTAGCAGTATAATTGAATTTGTCGACATCGGAATGAAAGCCAATATTAAGATTTATAGAATTCACGATTACTCATAGTATTAACATATCCAAAATTAGAGCGTAAATTATCCATTTTGCTTCTAAAAGATAAGTGTTTTAGTGAGCACAAGATTCATTGAGTTTAGTTTTGTTTCATGCATGCGTATTTACATATCTGTATAAATTCTATTTGTACAATGCATTCACATGAAATGTCGGCTTTTACTAATGACTGCTACAACACTGACGGATTTAATAGAGTTTTAAACACAGAAAGCCATACATGCGAATATAAAGTTTAAATGACATATGCTTTCAATCCTATGCTAGACATAAAAGCCAAAATGATGCGGTCTCTAGATTAACATTGCCTGTGGAAAGTTTTTTCGACTTAAGATGACATTTCTGTCGAGCACTTATGGTGATCCTTTTATGTTAAAATATCTAACGTTAATAATTATTTTGTTATATACACTACTTTTAAGAGAGCTTACACTATATATAGAAGCTAAAGATATATAATATGTCGGGCTAACATACACATTATATACATATATTGTATTGTGTTATACTGTTTATTGATATATTTTTGTGTTTGTTCATTCAATTATAGAGAAGAAGAACCCCATGTTTTAATATCACCAATAGGTTTATTGTATTCATCGAATTATTGACGCAAAATGCATGAATAGATCTTGTCCTCCAGATTTAAAATAGAAACTACCATGATGTAAAGTAAATTAAAGTACATAAGTAAAATTTCACGAGTCTATTTAAATTCTTTAAATTAAGTTATATTCCCTTCCAATATAACTTGCACTCGATAAACACATTTGCAAATGAATTATGCAAGTTTTGGTACGATCTATCTTATCCTTTAGATAGTCCCGATGCGACGGACATCAGCAACCTATTTACACCGGATGCCAGTGTTTCTATATGTAATAAATGAATGAAGAATCCACGAGTTATGCATGCTAAATTATTTAAGTACATGTGGGTTGAAGGCGTTGTTAAGTAGATCGATTTGAAAACAAAGCGGAACAGCCATGTTGTTTCTTCCCTAGATTTTGTTATGTATATTAAATAATAGTAATTCAATTTAAACTGTAATGTTTGACATGTTTGTGAGAAGGCTTAATAGACTTTATGTTCGATTAACTGCACCAAGATATTATATACAAGCAGGTATTACAAAAGTCTATAATTGCCATAAAAACATTCTCGAATTCCTGCGTGTATGACACATCATAAACAGTGTCTTTAATTAGCTCATAACCTTTGGATGGCGAGAACTGGAAGTGTGGTTTCTTTATATATTATGTTATCGCACTCTTTGCCTTGAACAGTTCTCTATAAAATTAGCATCCGAGGATAAATTTATTATTCAAGACTATTGTATTGATTGTTTCGGTTAGTTAGTCAGCTAACTCACCAATGAACTGAATTATAAATGCTTGGAAGACGTATTTACTTAGTTTGTTTAGATGTTCGCCATTTGGTTAGTACCAGCATACAAAACCAGCTGCAAGGACTGTTTGGATACGGTGTGTAAGCAACATCTTTCAACTTAGCATAGAGATAAACTTCCGAAAAAACGTTTAGAAAAAGAACGTCCCAAGCACAAAAGCATTTCAACCACCTCATTAACTAAAGGTTAATTTCCATTTTAAATTCGGGGTCATATCATATTGGATACGTACTTTATAATAATAGTCTTGATTGCTTATGAAAAATTCATAATTTATGTTATTATATTTCAGCATAAGAGGTACGGCCAACGACAACATAGAACTTATCGATTATTTCACATGAACAGCGACATCGCTTTAAACAATGTTTAAACTATGCGTTCGTATATTGACAAGATTTCACATGCCTTGCAATAAAGATGCATTTTCTGCTCATGAAAGCATTCAGTGTGCCATCAAAAACATATCAGTCAATGTACAATCTAGGGAACATAATATTATACGATCAATTTTAGTTATGTACACGGCATTGTCCGATGGTATGTTATTAACTTTTATGACCGTAAACAACCCACAAAACCAATATAATCTACGTAACTATTCAAATAAGGAATGCATGTTCTCACATAAATGATTTTGTATCGATTTGACGACGGAAAACTTGCTAATCCCGAAACTGCAGCGCAGATTAATTGCAAATGCACAAGCTATGCATAAGTGGTTGTAAGAACCATAAACAACTAGTTTGCACTGCTACATTAATGACAAGCGCAAGCATTTATTTCCAAAACGCTTTTGCTTAAAGCTCTACGCTCAATAATTTGTTCGACAGGCACCTTCGAGACTTCGCTACAGTTAAGTTATGGTCTTCGCTTCGGTTCTAAGTTTCTACGGTTATTGAAAACTTCAATAAGTGATTCAAACGATCTCCATGCAACTACTACTACAACAATCAACAACTATTACTACTACTAGAACTTTTACTACTAGTACTACTACTACTACTACTACTACTACTACTACTACTACTACTACTACTACTACTACGACTCCTACTACTACTACTACTACTACTACTACTAAAACTACTAATACTACTACTGCTTCTACTACTACTACTACTTCTACTACTACTACTTCTACTACTACTACTTCTACTACTACTACTACTACTACTTCTACTACTGCTACTACTACTTCTTCTTCTACTATTACTACTACTTCAAGAAGAAGTTTCTATACACGTATATTCCTTTCATTTAATATGCTGTTATCAGAACACCTGCCGATGTATTTTCTCTTACCGACAAGTATGACAATTAATATCGGAGACGTGGTATTTTATTGAATGTTACATCAGTTATTATCTTTCCGCATATGCAAACATGTATGCTATAAACATTACAGAGATTTCACAGAACTGTTAACCTCCATCATAATAGAAATATGTGGGTATTTAATGCGTCATATTAAAGAATTATTTGACAGACCTTTCATGACCTCTATTAAATTTCTAGGTATTTTTATGCAGTAACTTGTAAATTGAAACGGTACACTAAGATCGTTTTAGTGTCCTCAATTGGAAAATATCTGGTATTTAACAACATGTTGACATGTACTTCACCTGAAATCACGTTCAGTAAAACATAAAACAGTTGCGAACTTTAAACGTCTTAAAGCAATTCAAACAGATGTATGATATGTATTGCTGTGTTAGAGACCTATTTGCTTTTACAAGGTGTTATATGTAAGTTTTCAGTAAGTTAACATTATACTTATATGAGAATAAGAATTTATGCATGCTTTGATTGTTTGCAAGAAATTTCAACTTATCCACAAATAAAACCAGTAAAAGCCACCAGAACTCTCAAATATTAACAATGATTATTATTCTTTGAGTTGTGATGAATATTTTATCAAATATGTTTATCATGATAAGGAATAGTTAAATTATAATGGATGTGCATGTACAAAGTGTTGTGTTTATATTACAACAGATGAAGCACTAATGTCATATGTTTTGATTGTGTTGACAAAAATAACATAATTCTTATTTTTAAATGATTAAACATAGTTCCGGACGACAAAACCCAACGACACAATAGTCATGTTATACGTCTGCAAAGCATTCGCAACTAAGAAACGATACAGCTTATCAACAGAAACTTGAGTTTGTGAGAGCACAATCGATACAAATGCTCGTGTCTAATAATCTTACGTACATATGAGTATGTGATTTACTAATGACAACCTTTGACCGTGTGCTATAACTGATTCATAAGTTTAATGGATTGCCGTTTATTAACATGAACATAATGCATTAATATTGTATAACCTTTTGTAATTGAAATTAATAGCAACTACATTGCCAAACAAACCACATTTGAATTTAATTAAAAGACAGGTTACAAGCCTACTATATATCAGCCATGTTTCACAAAGAATTTCCAATGCGCAAGACCTTTCACATACACATAAATATAATGATAATTTCAGGCAAATATTCGGTTTTTAATTGCAATATTGCAACGAGAATTATGGCGTGTAAGAGTGACGACTAAAACAGGGAGTGCTAAACGAGATTAACGTTTGCATTATTTATTTTAGTTGTCGTTGGAGCAGCTCTCGTTTTTATCGGGAATGTGCTTTTTAAATCACAAGTCAATTTTGAATAATTAATTTCTATTCATTAAGGTTTTGACGTGCTTCATGGAAAGACGATGACGATTGGGAAGACAAACTATTCAAAACATGTATATATACTTTTAGCCAATGGTTTTAGACGGTCAATCAAACCAACGTTTTGTTGTATAACATGTGTTAGAAATATCATATATACAATGAGTCGCACGTCTGTTGCAAATACAATACTTTAAAAATATATTTTACATGTTATATTTGTGTCAGGTATAGGAATTGTATGACTTTATATATGCATGTGTATGATTAAAAGCATGGCTGGAGTAATACGGTTAAATACGTTATATGTATTAAACTGTGTGCAATTTTTTTTTATTAATAAACAATGTATTCTATCTTACTGACATGCACGTCTTTAAGTCGGACATAGTGCCCGACATGTCTGTCAATTTGTTTTAAATATCATTTCTCAACAAATAATGTCAAAAGTTAACACACAAAGTTTTCTACAGTTTGTGCAGGACAATATTCATAAGCATTAGTACACTTTGGTCAAGCCATTACATTTAAGTAATTCAAATCACTTGTTTACCGACATAAATTAGAACACATTCACACCTGCATTGATTTTCTAATAAAATTTACGTATTGAAACTATAACCGTGTACATACTGAGTACTTGTTATTTTGATAAATCGGTCACTCTATGACATGACTTATCAAACAAATGTTTTTTTTTTATTTTTCAAACGAATTTATTTTAAGATAAATTCAAAAAACAGCAGATATTCCTTTTGTTTAGCCATTTTTTTAGCTACGCGAACCAGTTCATATTACGCTTTACTGTTTAACTTAAATATATATTCAGTTGAGAACATCTCTGATAACACTCAGCCTGTCCTGCCGAATTCTCATGCATAATGTAAGAAGAGAGCTCGACAAATTGTCTCCGCAAATATTTTGAATCGATTGGTCTTGTTGAAAGGTTTTACTGCAAATTGATATATGATCTGCTCCCCTCATCCCTCTTTCGGATAAAATATGTATTACAATTCGAGATTAATTCCATCCCCATTTCTTTAAATGTTGAAGTGTTACATAACCCTCCCCACTACACATTTCACTTAGTTTCCTGTTGATCTTGTTCAGGCAGCACCAAGAGAATGTCACTTAATGCTATTTTATTTTATCAAGCGTGAATTAAGACGTGAACATGGTGTCTGTTACTAAATTTTATAATTTGAATTTTGTATATATCTGCTACTGGGCCGTGTTGTATTCATACTTCAAATCGATAGATCTCACGTTTGAATACAACAATAAAGAGAAGTTCTAAGTGTGACCAAATTATTTTTTGAACTGATGCCAGCACAACTACACTGCAATACGACTGTTACACTGTGTCTCAAACATGGCAACCATTATGCGACATTAGATAGGAGCTATTCGATCGACCAGACGGCCATACATCTATGGATGATACGTTATGTCGAGACCGTTTCCGGTATTCTTACAGAGTGGTTATTCAATCAAATCTAATTCAATTGTATGCCGTTTTTATGACGTCAGGCTTGTAAAAATTCAGCAATATTTGCGTCTTGTTCCCTTGTAGTAAAAGTACGACCATCTCTAAATGACTGTTTCTTGTAACCTGTTTATTTTTTAGACAACAATTATTAAACAAATACCGAAAACATTCATTCTAAAAAATGTTTTGTTTATGCTATTGGGTTGTAAATGTACAATATACATGCACCACTGTTCATTATTGAATTTAAATAATGGGCACATGACATTAAACATTCAGGAAGTACCCTCATACTTAATAACGAATGAGCAAATACTAATACCCTAATAGTTTTCAAAATGCTCAAGTGTTTTTACACGGTCGGCATAAACATAATCCATTGCTTTGTACGACAACATCTTGTTAAATGCCTGTTATTAAAGCTATTAAAGTGTGTTATAAGCTCAGTAAGAGGTAAGATTATCATCTCGATCTCTTTTTAATATGCATTTCCTCCAAGGGCTGAATTATCGAATCTAAGGTGTCGAGTGATATAACCAAGTTATATTTGCAATACACTCAAAAGGACGTGATCGTGTACAATATTACATTGTTATCCAAACCAAAGTTCAGAAACGGATCATGGATCACATGTCTGCATATACAACTGATTCAATGACATTGTCTTTACAAACATACTGATACACTGGAGTATAACAATTGTATGTGTTCATAAAGTTATGTTTGGCCAGGCAGTTAAATGGTGAATATACCATATCATGATGCACAATTATGAATATGTATGTTGTATTTTAATTTATAAGAGTGTATTATAATAGGAATTATTAAATACAAAGAAAATTACTTTTGAGTGAATTGTATTTCAAAAAATGGATATATCCTGTCTTTGATTAACTGTGAACCCTCAAAAGGCACAACGGCCAAACGTAATCGGGCTGAATGAATCTCCAACAAATCGGCTCGTGTTTCGGCAACGGTTGCGTGTACGGCTGTTATGATTCTGTTATTTCTAATCTTACAAACAAATATCAAACATACTTCACTCCTTTACCGAATTGGTCTATTAATTTATACCCCGCGCATGAACAGAAGTTGGATGATTAAGGTATATAAAATACTTAATAAATTCTACTGCCTACATACGTTTTAATACTGATACTGTTTTCGTTATACGAAAAGGGCGGTGTTTGGAATATTAATATATGCTTTAGTACAATAATTAAACGGACGATCTGCTGATAACCATGACAAAGTGATGCTTTTACAAGTTAGGTTGTCCAACACCACGCCAACGCGTTATGTGATTACTCTCCGAATGGTATAAAAAGAAACATAAGGGCATCATAATGCAAAAAGATAAGTGTTGATATGAATGATGGAATCGCGAACTCTGTCCGTGGCGTGTAATAACGCATTTTATTACAGGGGTTTATTTCCAGCGCGCGCATTATTGACTCTGTGTCACTTGTACAGTCCCCTGACACAGATAGCAATATTGTCATTAAAAAAAGATAAAATATACGTAGCCATAACCACTACATCTGTAGGATGTATTCCATTACACTGTTAAAGGAATAACAATTTTCAAAGCACACAATTGTTGAATCGACACTTACTGTGATAAAAGGGGAGAACTCAGATAAACTGTCCATCATAATAGCCGATCCAACGCACGGTGCTTTGCCTGGTATTTTGCTGTGAATGCCTTCTGGTGATTAAAGAAGCACAATATTACTTCCGAACGGACAGATAACATCCTGAAAAAAAACGAAACCGAGCCTAAATAAAGAACGTTTTTTACAGCGTAATAATTTAATTGAATATCCAATGACATTTTGTGCTGGAAATTCGTATTCCACGGAGCATAATTCCCATTGATAAAAGTATCTTGAATTCCTGTAACTAACTTATGCATTTTTAACCTTTGCATAAAATGTGGCATCAACGGATGTCAGAAATGTACAATTAAGATTTCACCTAAACCAAACAAAGCCCCGAAATACATAAAACCAGATATGTACATATACACATACATTTACCAAATTAATAAGGTTGTGCACTGCTGAAAAGCGAGACGAAAACACATCAAAACAAGACAATTGACTTTCTCATTCGTCATGTATTCAACAAAACAAAACATATTATTTGAGCATTTCGGCTTTTTACTGCCATCAAATTTAAACATGATATAAGAACACCCAAATAGCATTAAATTAAAATTCATTGTGACATAGTAATCGTTACCCTGGCTGAATTAAATCGTTCTTACCCTTCAACGATAAAGTTTCGTTAATGAGCCGATAACACCATAGATAGATAAAGATTGAACTGAAACGCCGCATTCGGAAGGAAAAAGTACATGCTTTGTTTTAATCCAGCAATCGCTTGTCGTTGTCATCTTGAATTTTCTTAATTATTTTGGCTCGAGAGGAATCCTCTTAAATATTGGCATTTAATGTCATGAATCACTTCATTCATAATTAAGCAGTATAACGATCCCTTGCTCCTTCTGTTTGCCTGATGATATGTGACCAAGAGTGTGCAGTTATTTGATTGGATTGTACAAGCATGTGCTATTATTTCTATATTTAACCCGCTCAACTGAAATATAAGCCTGTCATTTGTCCATTAAATCATAGGTTGACTAATATTAAACAATTTGCCAAGTGTGCCCATAACAAGTAAGTCCTTAATCAAGTCACTGGTTTAGTTTGCCTTAAATGTGTTATCTTCTGTAAGACGCTCCCCTAATTGTTATATAAATAACCAAATTATGAGCTTATTGCATCATATGAATAATCTGAAGAAGGAATTAAACAGCGTGGGCAATTCAGAAAAACAACTGGAATCGAGTATTGATCACCTTGTTGATCAATAGGATGGTATAATGTTTTGATAAACTACATATGTCAAGACAATGTACGCCGGAAATTTATTATTGAGAACTAATTGTTAAATATCGATCATGCTTCCGTTCAGCCACCGATTTATTGTCGCCGTGGATGGTTAATTAATTTTGTATGTAGCAATCAGTAAGGGAAAGAAAAGGATGATTTGAAACTAATGTGTTTTGAAGCTGTTGATTGAAGGCTGCAAGTGTGTTTACAGGTCTTCCATTCGCACTCAGATGACCGGAAAATATACAAGATCTGCTAATATATGATAATTACAATATGTTTAAATAACGTATATGGTATGAATGCGTTTAATGAAATACAAAGTCAGTGAAACGAATAATGAACCTATTTATTTCAAAATCATGTCCACGGTTTGTATGCTAATCAGTATAATTTCTTTAAGAAAAACAGAAGTTAACGACAAGTAAAGACATTAAAAGGAAATGTTTAGAGAAAGCGCAGTAAGCAACACTCTTGCATGTTAAGGTATCATATCCAACTGCGTATACTAATGCATTTGCCCACATAGGATAGACACGTTAATGTGGGTATATCCGTAACGGTTGATATGAATATATTCTCAGAGCGTAAGATAATAGCAATTGTTTATTGTTTTAGAAAACGTATTGAAACACATATTATTACTTTATTGAATAATTATTTTATGTTTTAACGTTTGAATATACCATAAAACAATGAACGTCGCGTGACAACTATGTATATATGTTTCAAATCTAATAACACACCAACGTATGCTCGACTGATTTCGCTCCGTGTTGAAAGCAAAACTAGAGGCACGCGATAATTCATTAATTTGCATGATACCTTTTTTTAATAGGAATACGTCTTTTGGTTATAATAGAAGGCAAAATATATGTAGTTGGTTCCAAAAAGAGACAACTGCGTACAAAGCTATAAGAATGTCCGAAATACACTTAATAAACATCACAAGAGAGTCTCAAACGCGGATAAATTAAATTGACTTTGGTTGCCTTAAACAATTGTGTTATTAGGAAAAAAGAAATATGATTATTTATTTATACTATATAGTGTTTTACATACATTGCACAAAATATGGGTCATATTGTTGTGACGTGAAAGAAATATATCAGATGAATTGCCTTACCTATGTTGGTCAAACGTTTGTTTGTGATCGTAAATTATAATTATTGTGTTATGCGAACATTTGTTCTTTTAGTATTTCAAACTTCAAAAATTGTATGGATATGAAATTAACACAAAATATGTTTTATATAAAACGAGTTGCTCTGTTTGTAATTTATCAAATCCCTCAAATTTATTTAGTTCAAATTTATAAAAATCTTTATCAATGAACAACACAATATGATTCGTCAAATACGAGCAGTTCCTTAAAGATGGTATCGATTTCGAAATAAAATTACCGGCTGCGGAATACTGTGGGAGTAATTGCTTTCCGGGGTACGGATCGGGTAGCATTGATTGTGCTCCCATGAAAGCAATCGTTGCACCGATTTATTTTATTAAAACGTTGTAAAACGCAATGGACAACGCAAACAGTACGTACTCCTAGATTATTATCTTCCTCGGTTAATTAAACGCGTTATGAAAACGAGTCGGATTTCTTGATAGCACGTCATTTTCGTGATGAAATATTTCCATTTGGAGTTGATATACACCTATGATCTCCGTATTTAATGCATATTCAATTGTATACAATCATATCTATCAAATTTAATAATGACACATCTCTGTTGGACAAGATGTTTTACGCATGGACTATTTGTTCTTGCGGGTAAAAAATGATTTAAGAATAATAATGTTTACTCGCTCAAGAATAAACTCTCTTATTCAACGCAAACGGCCTTTTCCTAAGGGATCGCCGAAACCCAAACCCCACTGTTATAACCAATCCTACCCAGTCTACTGTAACACATAGACTCGTCCACTAAGTACAAAACCACTGCCCGTGAAAAGTGTCGGTCTTTTACCTGCTAGTCGCATCTCAGGGTATGTCGCTCTATGGTTTACACAAATTTACATTTTAACCACGTGCTTTCATAAATTTGTCTTAAACTCTTTCTTTTCAAATGAGAACTATTTAATTATAGACAATTGTATCTTGTTAGGCGTATTTACAGTTATAATATAACATTCAGTATATATTTTGGGGAAGATATTAACTATTTTGCATATTTAGAATTCAGTTAGATCGAATTTCGTGGTTTTCATGAATTTAAATGGAAAATTTGTATAATTATTATCAGTTGTATCACTTTAGCGATTAAGAGAAATGTATATGTATAACATAAAAATCATTATAAATTTTGGGAAAGATATTAAATAAGTGTGAATTAAAAAGACCGACCACGTGATGGTATATTTCTCAAAATTGTGTTTTGTAAATTAAAATCATATTAAGTCACCGTGAATTATAAGACAAAGCTTTATTCTTGGATATTTTATGTTTGCATTAATTTGAAGTTATTGTCTAATCATTGTNGAGCATTTCGGCTTTTTACTGCCATCAAATTTAAACATGATATTAGAACATCCAAATAGCATTAAATTAAAATTCATTGTGACATAGTAATCGTTACCCTGGCTGAATTAAATCTTTCTTACCCTTCAACGATAAGGTTTCGTTAATGAGCCGATTACACCATAGATAAATAAAGATTGAACTGAAACGCCGCATTTGGAAGGAAAAAGTACATGCTTTGTTTTAATCCAGCAATCGCTTGTAAACATAAAAAGAAACATAAGGGCATCATAATGCAAAAAGATGAGTGTTGATATGAATGCTGGAATCGCGAACTTTGTCCGTGGCGTGTAATAACGCATCTCACTACCACATTTTATTACAGGGGTTTATTTCCAGCGCGCGCATTATTTACTCTGTGTCACTTGTACAGTCCCCTGACACAGATTGCAATATTGTCATTGAAAAAAGATAAAATATACGTAGCCATAACCACTACATCTGTAAGATGTATTCCATTACACTGTTAAAGGAATAACAATTTTCAACGCACACAATTGTTGAATCGACACTTACTGTAATAAAAGGGGAGAACTCAGATAAACTGTCCATAATAATAGCCGATCCAACGCACGGTGCTTTGCCTGGTATTTTGCTGTGAATGCCTTCTGGTGATTAATGAAGCACAATATTACTTCCGAACGGACAGATAACATCCTAGAAAAAAAACGAGCCTAAATAAAGAACGTTTTTTACAGAGTAATAATTTAATTGAATATCCAATGACATGTTTTGCTGGAAATTCGTATTCCACGGAGCATAATTCCCATTGATAAAAGTATCTTGAATTTCTGTAACTAACTTCTTATATGCATTTTTAACCTTTGCATAAAATGTGGCATCAACGGATGTCAGAAATGTACAATTAAGATTAAACCAAACAAAACCCCGAAATACATAAAACCAGATTTGTACATATACACATACATTTACCAAATTAATAAGGTTGTGCACTGCTGAAAAGCGAGACGAAAACACATCAAAACAAGACAATTGACTTTCTCATTCGTCATGTATTTTAACAAAATAAACATATTATTTGAGCATTTCGGCTTTTTACTGCCATCAAATTTAAACATGATATTAGAACATCCAAATAGCATTAAATTAAAATTCATTGTGACATAGTAATCGTTACCCTGGCTGAATTAAATCTTTCTTACCCTTCAACGATAAGGTTTCGTTAATGAGCCGATTACACCATAGATAAATAAAGATTGAACTGAAACGCCGCATTTGGAAGGAAAAAGTACATGCTTTGTTTTAATCCAGCAATCGCTTGTAAACATAAAAAGAAACATAAGGGCATCATAATGCAAAAAGATGAGTGTTGATATGAATGCTGGAATCGCGAACTTTGTCCGTGGCGTGTAATAACGCATCTCACTACCACATTTTATTACAGGGGTTTATTTCCAGCGCGCGCATTATTTACTCTGTGTCACTTGTACAGTCCCCTGACACAGATTGCAATATTGTCATTGAAAAAAGATAAAATATACGTAGCCATAACCACTACATCTGTAAGATGTATTCCATTACACTGTTAAAGGAATAACAATTTTCAACGCACACAATTGTTGAATCGACACTTACTGTAATAAAAGGGGAGAACTCAGATAAACTGTCCATAATAATAGCCGATCCAACGCACGGTGCTTTGCCTGGTATTTTGCTGTGAATGCCTTCTGGTGATTAATGAAGCACAATATTACTTCCGAACGGACAGATAACATCCTAGAAAAAAAACGAGCCTAAATAAAGAACGTTTTTTACAGAGTAATAATTTAATTGAATATCCAATGACATGTTTTGCTGGAAATTCGTATTCCACGGAGCATAATTCCCATTGATAAAAGTATCTTGAATTTCTGTAACTAACTTCTTATATGCATTTTTAACCTTTGCATAAAATGTGGCATCAACGGATGTCAGAAATGTACAATTAAGATTAAACCAAACAAAACCCCGAAATACATAAAACCAGATTTGTACATATACACATACATTTACCAAATTAATAAGGTTGTGCACTGCTGAAAAGCGAGACGAAAACACATCAAAACAAGACAATTGACTTTCTCATTCGTCATGTATTTTAACAAAATAAACATATTATTTGAGCATTTCGGCTTTTTACTGCCATCAAATTTAAACATGATATTAGAACATCCAAATAGCATTAAATTAAAATTCATTGTGACATAGTAATCGTTACCCTGGCTGAATTAAATCTTTCTTACCCTTCAACGATAAGGTTTCGTTAATGAGCCGATTACACCATAGATAAATAAAGATTGAACTGAAACGCCGCATTTGGAAGGAAAAAGTACATGCTTTGTTTTAATCCAGCAATCGCTTGTAAACATAAAAAGAAACATAAGGGCATCATAATGCAAAAAGATGAGTGTTGATATGAATGCTGGAATCGCGAACTTTGTCCGTGGCGTGTAATAACGCATCTCACTACCACATTTTATTACAGGGGTTTATTTCCAGCGCGCGCATTATTTACTCTGTGTCACTTGTACAGTCCCCTGACACAGATTGCAATATTGTCATTGAAAAAAGATAAAATATACGTAGCCATAACCACTACATCTGTAAGATGTATTCCATTACACTGTTAAAGGAATAACAATTTTCAACGCACACAATTGTTGAATCGACACTTACTGTAATAAAAGGGGAGAACTCAGATAAACTGTCCATAATAATAGCCGATCCAACGCACGGTGCTTTGCCTGGTATTTTGCTGTGAATGCCTTCTGGTGATTAATGAAGCACAATATTACTTCCGAACGGACAGATAACATCCTAGAAAAAAAACGAGCCTAAATAAAGAACGTTTTTTACAGAGTAATAATTTAATTGAATATCCAATGACATGTTTTGCTGGAAATTCGTATTCCACGGAGCATAATTCCCATTGATAAAAGTATCTTGAATTTCTGTAACTAACTTCTTATATGCATTTTTAACCTTTGCATAAAATGTGGCATCAA
Organism: Dreissena rostriformis; assembly: GCA_007657795.1. Taxonomy (NCBI): domain Eukaryota; kingdom Metazoa; phylum Mollusca; class Bivalvia; order Myida; family Dreissenidae; genus Dreissena; species Dreissena rostriformis. Next base: position 152,243 of record VMBQ01002076.1, on the reverse strand, counting down.
CGGATGTCAGAAATGTACAATTAAGATTAAACCAAACAAAACCCCGAAATACATAAAACCAGATTTGTACATATACACATACATTTACCAAATTAATAAGGTTGTGCACTGCTGAAAAGCGAGACGAAAACACATCAAAACAAGACAATTGACTTTCTCATTCGTCATGTATTTTAACAAAATAAACATATTATTTGAGCATTTCGGCTTTTTACTGCCATCAAATTTAAACATGATATTAGAACATCCAAATAGCATTAAATTAAAATTCATTGTGACATAGTAATCGTTACCCTGGCTGAATTAAATCTTTCTTACCCTTCAACGATAAGGTTTCGTTAATGAGCCGATTACACCATAGATAAATAAAGATTGAACTGAAACGCCGCATTTGGAAGGAAAAAGTACATGCTTTGTTTTAATCCAGCAATCGCTTGTAAACATAAAAAGAAACATAAGGGCATCATAATGCAAAAAGATGAGTGTTGATATGAATGCTGGAATCGCGAACTTTGTCCGTGGCGTGTAATAACGCATCTCACTACCACATTTTATTACAGGGGTTTATTTCCAGCGCGCGCATTATTTACTCTGTGTCACTTGTACAGTCCCCTGACACAGATTGCAATATTGTCATTGAAAAAAGATAANTGTAAATAAATAAATATCCAGTTCTTGGTAGATACGCAGTTCCAGTTTTCAAGTTAAACACCATGCATACACTTGAGATTTCTATCACATGATACTGACAGTACGGTTCTGAAAAACGATGGCCTTCAATTTCTGATGAAACATTTCTAGAAAAAAGCAAACACACGACGCTCTCCTCAAATGGAAGCTGAGTTTTCATTTAAATAACGACTCAGTCAACAGTTAGCTTAATGGAGCTAGACTCTATAGATGTTTGTACAAGCCGCTGCCATATATAAAGGGTCCTATATCTGTCGATTGAAAGCTGCCGTAACAGAGTCGCAGACGTAACAACAACGGAGGAGGGAGGACACGCTATTCTGGTACATTAGGAGGGTCGATTAATGCATGTTTGCTTTTAGAAGATGGTCAATGAATATAATGCCTTTGAACTTTGCACGCTATATCGATTCTTCCGAAGCTGACAATTTGATTATCGAATTCTTTATATTGAATGTGAAGCGGAACTGGTACATATGACTTATCGACGCAAAAACACAAATCACATTAACGCGCGTTGCATGAATAGAATGTACGTATGCTTAGAACGAAACGTAGATGTCGACTTAGTCAGGAGGCATCACACGCTATCGCGCATATAGAGACTACGATACATAATCACCAAATCTCTATTATTATTTCGTCTTTTATTTAAGTTTTCTACATAGTTATTTTTTCTTATATTTAGTGGAATGAGGTTATAAAAAGATAGCTGACATTTTCAATGTAATATGTCTATACCAGTATTGTGTGCTGAACTAATGGTCACACAATTTAGTCTTCGTTAGAATAAACAAAATAAATAAACACATCAACTATTTGAAATCAAAGGGAAAACTTACCTCATTTGTTAGCACGCTTGAAGGGACTGTCAACCACGAATGACGAAAAAAAAATAATCTAAAATACCGTATTTTTATACAATTATTAGTTTATATTGATTAAAATATCACGACTGGTATATATTATTACTTGAAAAAAAGTTGTTAAGTTTTCATAATATNGTTTTGAAGACATTTAAAATTATACATTAAAAATTGATATATGGTATTGTGCTTATGCTATAAAAGTATATAAAAGCACTCGAAGCATTCTCTCGGAATAAATCTTAGCCGTAGGCCTATGTGGCCATAAGTTTCTTATTTAATCTAGCATGCCCAATCTATCTGGTATCTCATAAATGCATACATACAGCTGACATGTTCCCGTAAAAATGGAAAGCGTTTGGTGAAATGCGTTCCAAATAATCAAAAAGCTATCGGTATATGAATTGCTATAAACAAGAAAGCGCTGTACGATTGACCCCCCAAAACTATTCGAAACTCTACAAGCAAACTTGACAGTTGGCCTTGTTCTTTTTCAGTCAACCGGTCAGACTGCCTGTCATCAAGCCAGCTTTCTTGGCCTTGCGGACATTCTGGACATCGTGTTGCGCCACGGTGCGGCGGTGTTCGAAATTGACAGGGTACGTTATATTCACTCATAATCCCCAGCTATGGTAGCTATGAGCATATGTGCGACGGTGCACTACTATTTGGAATTTTGATCTGACCCCTGGGTCAAAAGTTATGGGGGCGGGGCAGTTTTCCTTATATGGCTATAGTAAAACCTTGTTAACACTCTAGTTTAGTTTTTTTTTTACATTAACTTCTCCATTTCTACACCGATTTCTTTCAAATTGATACTGAACATCTCTTATGACAATACGGTCAATCTCAACTATGCATGGTCCCATTACCAACCCTTGGGCGCCCCGCCCTCATAGACCACGCCCACCCAAAATTTTGTTTTAACGTAACTTCTTCATTTATTCACCAATTGACTTGAAATTAATACTGAACATCTCTTATGACAAAACGTTCAATCTCGACCATCCATGTCCACATTACCCACCCCAGGGCTCCGCCCACATAAGCCTCACCCACCCAAAATTGCCTTTCGTCCGTCCGTCCTGGCCACTATCTATTCCTACACTATTAACACTAATTATTTTTAGATTTGATCGAGAATGTAACCCGCCTCCCAGTTTCGCTAAATGGGTCAAGTAACCCACGGGTACTACTTCCCTGTACCCCCATTTTTTTTTCGTACCCAAAATTTTTCGTAACCAAATTTTTTTTCGTACCCAATTTTTTTTCCGTACCCAAATCCCAATTTTTTTTCCTAGCCAATTTTTTTTTCGTACCCAAATTTTTTTTAGTACCCATTTTTTTTGTACCCAATTTTTTTTTTTTTC
>VMBQ01002076.1:133960-149231 GCA_007657795.1 Dreissena rostriformis | reverse complement strand
CATTTTTTTTTTCGTACCCAATTTTTTTTTCGTACTCAAATTTGTTTTCGTACCCAAAATTTTCGTACCCACATACACAATTGTGGTGATGTAGATAAACTTTTATCCACAACGATTCGGCCTAGACCGTCAAGTGAGGAACTTATTCTCGCATGAATATGTAAAACAACCGATTTAATTCAAATTGATACTGAACATCTCTTATGACAATACGGTCAATCTCGACTCATATTACACCATGTTATACTTCCAGCAAGGTGCATATCCTGTCCATGTCGCGGCGCAGAGTAACCAGTCTACAATTATCAGAAGACTGGTATCTGCTGGGGCAATACTGAACTGTAAAGACAGGGTAGGCGATATTGCTACATTGCAAGTTTTAACTTCGACGCACAGTCACAGTTACAAAATAAGTTAATGCATATTTGATTATTTATAATAGTGTAAAATTGTGTCGTGTTCTGAGAAAACTGGGTATAATGCTTGTGCGTAAATTGTCATCCCAGATTAGCCTGTGCAGTCCGCTTTTATGGAATTTTTCTTTAAATAATGTCTCTTCTTAGCGAAAATCCAGTTTAGGTGGAAAGTGTCGTCCCTGATTAGCCTGTGCGGACTTCACAGGCTTATCATGGACGACACTTTACGCATATGCATTTTGTCCAGTTTTCTCAGAACACGACTCAATTTGCAATTAATAGAAACTCGTTACAAGCTCAGTATTTAAAAACAAACCAAAATTAACTTACATGGTGGGATACAGCAAATATACTTTAATACTGAATATTATTAGTTAAACTATTGCTAAGGCAGTACAAACGTAATGGGGTAGTTATATTCTCAAGTTTTGTTTTTAATAAAAAAAAGTCATATTAAATTTGACCATTTGTTTGTATGCGCCACTCAAGGAAAACTGCGATCCGCTCCACTACGCCGCCAAGAACGACGCCGCCGTTGCCATAGAGACGCTGGCAACGCTTGGAGTCAGCATGGAGTGCCGGGACAAGGTACGCAACAATCTGACATAAGGGCAAACACTTCCATCATGAAAATCCAATGACGGTCAATTGATTTTGTTCTCAAAAATCCTGAAATTGAAAAAATAATTACGTCAAATATTGTCCCATTCGTACATAATTGTGTCGTTTTATTTGTGCTATCATTTTCAAAAGGATCGAATATTTTTTTGTTTTACAGATTTTTTAAGCATATATATAATTATATATATATATAAACCAGTGCACGGTGGCCAATGTTTCCTTTTCACACTCTCATTACCATGAAACCTTACTTGAATATTGCTCCTAACGTGTACTGATGTTTTTAAATTCTAATCAGCGTTCTTCCAGATTTTATTGTAGTGAGATATACATTCACGTCGATTTTCTAATTTTTGACTTTCGATTCGTTGGTTTGTGTCAAGGGAAAAAAATGAAACTAAAACGCAATTCTAACGTATTAAAATGTTACTTGGCTTGAAATCCGTTACTTTTGGAATTTATGTGATTACTCACAGAACAACGTCCACACTTGTATCGATTGAATAATTAAGGTCATTATAGTTTCAAGATTATTGCAAACGTTCATTTTCCTTTAAGGTTGGTGCTACGCCCCTGCATGTCGCAGCGGCTCTCGGTAAACTGGTTTCCATTCGTCAACTGTGTTCCTTGAAAGCTAACCTCAATTCTAGAGATCAGGTACGAATCGTATTGGGTACAAACTGCACTGTAATAATAACAAAGAATGGCTAGTTATATAACATCAAGATTTTCGGTTAAAGAGGCAGAACGACGGCTAATGTGGTATCGCTTTTTATAATTCAATTGTTATTAATCATCATCCCCACCATCATCATTATAAATATTTGTATCATCGTCATAATCTGAAAAGAAACAGGGATCTTGTTCATTTTTTTTATTACTTCATACAATTATTACAACACTCTCATTAGAGTCACGATAATCTCATTAGAGTAACGATAATCTCATTAGAGTCACGATAATCTCATTAGAGTCACGATAATCTCATTAGAGTCACGATATTCTCATTAGAGTCACGATTATCTCATTAGAGTCACGATAATCTCATTAGAGTCACGATAATCTCATTAGAGTCACGATAATCTCATTAGAGTCACGATAATCTCACTAGAATCACGAGACTCCTCTGCACGTGGCGGTGCTGTCCTGCCAGACGTCTGCTATAGCGGAGCTCGTGCAACTTGGAGCAGACGTAGAGGCGCGCAATAAGGTGAGACCGCAATAATATCTGCAGCAAAAGCTTTTATACGGCCGTTAAAATTTAAGTTTTTAACATCAGGTTTTTGAAAAGAATATCATAGAAAAATGGGCTAACCGATAATTTCACATGTTGGTTACTGCATATATTGAAGAAAATATCAAAATTAAAACCTTAAAAGTACGTTTTAACAAAAAAATATCATATTCTTTTTTTTATTCCATTTTTGCCCTTACCTGGTAACGCTTTGCAACGATATGTTTCGAACCCATGTACGGATGTTCTTACTTCGTGCGTGTATAATTACGGACAGGATAACGAATGTCCCCTGCATGTGGCTGCCCGAATGGACCTGTGGACTTCCGCTCAGCAACTGATCAAATCTGGGGCCAGTATGGAAACTTCCTGGCAGGTAGAGCATTTTCAAAGAAATGGGCCGCGTTCCGTGAAAAGGGGGTTTAATGCATGTGCGTAAAGTGTCGCCCCAGATTCGCACAGGCTAATCAGGGACGACACTGTTTGCTTATAGGATATTTATCGTTTAAAGAAAGTCGCTTATTAGCCGAAATCCAGTTTAGGCGGAAAGTGTCGTCCCTGATTAGCCTGTGCGGACTGAATAACATTTAACATACATAACGTGGCAATAGTGTTCACTGGTTTATATACATGCATAGTATACTGTTGTATAAATAGTAATTGACACTTCTATCATTCGTTATGTAAATTAGTATATAAAGTTGCAAGGATTTTGCGATTTAAGAACTTCTAATATTGACATGAAAAATAAATTATAGTCATTTCGGGGCGACATGATTTTCATACATGCATAGTTATTTGTTATAAAGAAATGTTCATATAATATACTATATAATAGCTCAAGAAAAGCTTAATATCTATATAAAAAAAAAAAAAAAAAAAANTTTTTAAATTTAAAGGCAATTTGTCCAAATGCTGGTATTGTTTTTCGTCTTGGCACGTGATTCCAGACAGGTATCACCAGTCTCCACCTAGCGGCCATTAACAACAGCTGTCACGTGATCTCGCTTCTGGCATTGCAGCGTTGTGACCTCAACACAAAGGACAAGGTAAGTACACGCTTAAGGACCAGGGTTTCACTGACCCAAAATAAGTTGTCGCCACTTTTTCGCGGCGTGAAAATCGTCAGTTATTCCGACAATTATTATGACAATCATTAAAGAAACATTACAACATTAATGTCAATGATGGTCGTTTCGCTGTTTCGTTTTCCTATGGTTGTTTGTCCAAATATTTGAAGTAAGTTGACATTACATATAGTGTATAGGATTATTAAACCGTTTACCACCGAGATTAACAACCATATTTATAAATTATATACAGCTTTTACTGATTTAATTGCTTAGTAAGTAAGCGCACATACTTTAAATTTGAGTAGGGAAAGAATGTCATTTGGCATGTTTGAAAATATATAAGGAATGTCCCTCGACCTGTTCACAGTTTATTTGTTTATGTGTATGTTTAAAAGATTGCAATTTAATGTTTTGATTTAACATATTTAGGCATTTTTATCAGTAAAATAATAAGCAAATATAAAAATAAAATAAATTTATAAAGCCGCCCAAACGAGCTTTGAATTCAGGACCCTGTATCGAAAGCTGTCTCAGTTGGCAGTCTTGTCTGTTTTGATCAAGTTATCTTAGTAATTTTAGCGAAAACAAACAGAAGAATTCCAAATAGTTTTGCTTCTCATAACAAACGTTTTTTTCACCTAAATTTCAACTTATAAACAATCAGTAACACGAAGTAAGTATACATATGTTATCATGGGTGTAGTGATATTTCGCTCCTTATAAACAGACAACATTCTTTTGTGTCTGGAATCTGTTAGTTAATTCGTAAATCTGTGAAATATGTCCGTTTAATGTCAACTGCTTGTTAACAATATTTCAATATATACATTCAATGACTTATTGCTTCTGGTATTTTCATAAGAGGAGATGATTCTGATGTCGCTGGCAATGTAAAATGTAGAAATATGACAAAATGGATGCAATGCCGACTGTGACGAGTTATAATTTCGATGAAAATGCGAAATGCTTACCACATTTTCTATCTAGGTCACCACTAGGAAAGCGATTTCGGGACGGATTCAAAAGAAAAATCTATATTAAGTACATAATAACCATAAATAATGTGTTTCCGGACGAACAGCATTCAGCTTTTGGGGAGAAAAGGTTCACACATAGAGCATATAATGTGAACAATCAAAACGACTCACCTCTTTAGGCTCCAGTTTGACAGTTTTCCTGATAATTAGTTTACGGGCGTGATTTTTATTGTTGTCTGGTTCAATTGCGTTAAACGCGTTTCTTTCTTCCAGGCCGGAAACACGCCGCTTCATCACGCGGTGATGCGCGAGCAAACGGAAGCGATAGCAAAGCTTGTGGAACTCGGCGCAGACATTAACGCTAAGGGAAAGGTAACGTGATACATTATCAAATGAGAATTATGAAAACTTATTTCAAAATGTGTATTTTTCTATTTGTGTGCATGCGATCTGCACTTGAAACGTCTCTTGTATGCTGGTAATACATTGATAACTTAACTACGAATTTTGACATAAAATTTAAGGACACGCATACTAGTAAACACTTCAACTTAATGCAACTAATAGTCATGTCTAGATTGAGGTCAATGTCCGCTTATTATTCAACAAATTAATGAATGTATTCACGTTCTGGCTATTACAGTTCATGCGTATTGTAATAGCCTGCCGGTTGACACTGTCCGCATTTAGCACCAGTCTGTCCAATTAGTATACACCGTTTTGCTTTGAATTTATTAAGCACTTACAATTAAGATTTTTCCTCCAATTATTGTGTTTTATTGCAATTTTATCCAGCTTATATTTGAGCCTCGCTCTGTGGCTAATCAGGGAGACACTTTCCGCTTATTTGGATTTTTACTAAAGAGAGACTTTCTTTAAACGAAAAATATCATAAAAGCGGAAAGTGTCGTCCATGATTTGCCTGTGCGGACTGCACAGGCTAATCTGGGACGAAACTTTACGCACATGCGTTGAACCCATTTTCAATTTTATCCAGCCTATATTTAAATGTATTAACAATTGTTTGTAAGATGAATCTCCAACTTTCAGTTGTTCACAGTTTTTCAAATTACAATTTAAAAAGAAAATCGCAATAAAAAATAAAAATGTATGCATTAAATATTCAAAGAATAAAAAAATAACACTTCTGACTAAGAAAAACGTTATAAATATATGGTCGTTAAATGTAAACAGCGGGTTTAAAGAGAAGACAATCCGCAAGATCTGTTTGCAGTGTACCTGTATAAACAGGCAGATGGGGTAGTTATCGTTCCTGGCGTAGTTAAGCAGCATACTGAGTTGCAAAACTTCCTCTACATTAGGTGTCCGCTAGCGCGAACAACTAAAAATGTCGATAACCTGGTTGGTGTAGTATAAGCAAGTAAACACAAGTGCATCTAGAGCTCCCGAATCAATTATAACGGTCCGCAGGTTATTTTTTTAATGTATCTGCTCATTGTAATTATACTTATTTACAACTTTATTAAAACAATATTTATTTGAAAAATTGTCGAATAAACCTTTAATTTCAAAAACATATATCTAGAATAGCCAAAGGTGAATATGTAGGATAATAACAATATTATATCATTAGAAGTGTTTATCTGCAAATTTGCAATAATATCTATTTTTATTCATTTCGCTAATTCAACTATCCCAATTGAATAGTGGAAGAACATCGTATTTAATGTCTTTCAATATCGTCGCATAAAGCTGTTATTCAACAAGATGAGTTTAGATGATCGTTAACAATGAGATACCAATAAAGTTATTTTGAGAATTTATTTCTTCTGCTTCCGCTCTATTATCTGACTGCCTCACGACCGCTAACAACTAACACACACACCTGAGTGCACTACATATTAAATTGTATGCAATCACATGTTTTGGTGTAATGTGACAAGCGTTAAATGTGTTGACACGCAGCAAATATGTGACCAGGATGGGCATTTCTGTGTACTGGAATCTGTACTGAAATCTGTCTGTCTGTCTGTCTGTCTGTCGGTCGGTCTGTCTGTCTGTCTGTCTGTCTGTCTGTCTGTCTGTCTGTCTGTCTGTCTGTCTGTCCGTCCGTCCGTCCGCCCGCCCGTCCGTTTGTGCGTCCGTCCGTCCGTCCGTCCGTCTTAATACAAATTCTTTCTCGTTGATGGAATGTGCAATGCATTACAACCGCAACTCTTGCTTCCATATTTTTAGAGCTATTGTTCTTTGTATGTTTCTGTATTAAATTTTTGTCCAGAGCATATCTTGAAAAGTAATAGAGATATCAACTTGAAACTTAATAGGTGTCTTGATATCATTGAGCGGTCGTTAAGTGCACACGATTTATAACTCTTTCTTCCATATTTTTAGATGACCGTTATGAGTTTTTGTACACTAATTTTGTAAGTAAAATTCATTGAAAATTAAAAGAGGTATAAGGAACTTACCAGGTAAAATGTATGTGGATCTTTATCAGGGTAAGTGAAGTGCATAACACCATAACGCGTACTTTAATAATGTCACAGTTATTGTCCATGTGAATTTTCATGCAGAAATTTTATCCAGGGCACATCTTGAATAAAATATAAGGTATTTAAATGAAACTTCATTTGCAGAGAGCTAGAAATCTGATAAGCTATAAAACTAGACTACCAAAACTCAAAGTAGCAGGAGTGGTATTCAGGCACGACAGTGACCTTTCTATTTGTATGTGAATGGCAATGCATTTCTTGTTACTTTATATAATGTTTGCATAAACATCATACACGACCATGAAATGTTACTATTTATACAATAGGTTTACTATTGACATTGCTTGCGTTAACATTTTTTTATGTAAGGCCATATAATTAAACAGTTGTGTCGCGTTATGAAAAAACTGGGCATACTGCATGTGCAAAAATTATCATCCCAGATTAGCCTGTGCAGTTCGCACAGGCTAATCAGGGACGACAATTTCCGCTTTTATGGAATTTTTCGTTGAAATGATGTCTTTTCTTAGCAAAAATTCAATTTAGGCGGAAAGTGTCGTCCCTGATTAGCCTTTGTGGACTGCACAGGGTAATCTGGGACGACATTTAACGCACAAGCATTATGCCCAGTTTGTCAGAACACGACTCCATTGTACGTTGGAAGTCATGAGAAATCGACGAACATCTAATTGTTTGTCGCAGGGGTTTATCTTCCTTCTATGTATGTGGATGCCATTGATATTAAACATGTTATTTATATTATGTAAGTATGGCATGCTGTATAGAACAATAACATTGGCAATGGCCGTAACATTATGTTCTTGATACGGGCTTTAAAAATGGTTTAAGTAATTGGGCGCATGAGATTGCATTTTGTCAAGGCTCGGCTAGAAAAAAAACTTCGTGTAGATGCGCAACTTGAATGAGTATTATCACGTGTTTTTTAGAGAGGTGACACGTGCTTGCACGTTTCAGTGAAACAGAAAAAGACCAAAATCGTGCAGCTCCTTGTTCGCCTTGGTGCCGATTGTAATCTGGAGAACGAGGTATCTGTTACCATGAATGTACATTGAATACGACCTTGAATGTTCATAACTATGATATTGAACTTACATAACTATTATATTGAACTTGCGTTACTATGACATTGAACTTGCATAACTGTAAACTTGAACTTGCATAAGTATGCCCTTGAACTTGCATAACTTTGGCATTGAACTTAAATAACCATGAACGACACACTCTTTGGATAGGAAAAAATGTTTACTTACTTTGTTCGGACCTTTTCACGTTTTGGTAAATTGACAAAATTAAAAACAAAATGTTTCAGATTCGCAAATTTTCGTTGTAGTTATGATATTTTGGAGGAAACAGTAATACTGAACATTTACCATGCTCAAAATATCCATTATATGCATCTTTTGACGATTTAAAAACCTGAAAATTATAAAGCGTTGCAATGCAATTAAATCATTTGGAGAGTTCTGTTGTTATCGTTATCTTGTGTGACACTACGAGGATTGCTTATATAAAGTATAACATTCACCACTCACTGTGTGAGCAAGGGTGGCCGAGTGGTTAAAGCGTTGGACTTTTACTCCAAGGGTCAGTGGTTTGAGCCCAGTTGCGGATAACAATTTATTTTTTCTTTCTTTAATGTTCTTCTTCTTTTTTTACTGGAGCTTTTTAGTTCCAAAAGTTTCATTTATCAATTTAAAGCATTTAATGACAAACTTCAATACATGCCAAAATCTGTGAAAAGGTCCCTTTAATATTCCCACGTTATTTCCCACTTTAATAAGGATATTCAATGGCAGTATTATACATTGTCCGAATATAAGTTATTTTGTCAAATGTGTTCAAACGTAGCAAAAATGATGGAAACCTTAAATACCAAAAATATGTATACGGGCAAAAATATGTAAATGGGCGGCACAAACAAAATGAGGGTTTGTCGGGTTAATTGGAACAAACAACTTCTTTTACTGATGATATATTTTAAACATGCTGTTTTACGATACATGTTTTCACGTTCTCGAACCTTGACATTGTCTCTTTAAATTGAGTTTCTGTATTTCAGCAACGTCTGTTTCCAGTCTATCTCGCTGCAGTGAACGATGACGTCGCTACATGCCGCTGTCTGAAACGCGGTGGGGCGGACGTCAACAAGCTTAACACGGTGACGTATACAACGCGTCACGTTCAATGCGCGTAACTTCATAGTGATTGATTGAATAAAAACAACCCGGAAAAGCAAAATACACAAATCGTACAGGTTTTGAATATATTGTTCAAAATGCTAATGCGTTTTCAAATGCAAGTAGGTGCGTGCTGTTGGCTCGCCGTTCGACGTTCGACATGAGCACAACATTCAAATTACCGAATGTTGTGCCGGCACGACATTCCAGCTCGACATTCAGCTCCACATTCAAACCAAATGTTGTGCCGGCTCGGCATTCAAGCTCGACATTCAGCTCAACATTCAAACCGAATGTTGTGCCGGCTCGGCATTCCATCTTGTCATTCAGCTCGACATTCAGCTCGACATTCAAACCTAATGTTGTGCTGGCACGGCATTCCAGCTCGACATTTAGCTCGACATTCAAACCGAATGTTGCGCTGGAACGGCATTCCAGCTCGACATTCAGTTCGACATTCGGAGATAATGTTGTAAACTTATTTTTGAATGTTGAGCTGGCAAGTTGTGTTTCTGTTTTTCAAATTTCCGGTGAAAATCATATAACAGACCAAAACACCTGTCGATTTGTGGTCTAATAGACTAAGAGGGCAGTAAACTTTTAACACGGTTACTGAACGTAATTTGTATGAAAACAATATTGAATCATAACTTCTCCCAGGTTTTGTCAAGCTCGCTTGTGGAAAGCTCTATTGAGCACTCACAATTGTCGAGTTTATGTGCGTGATTGCTTGTCGGGATTATTACTTTGTCGTGCATCGTGCTAGTTTAACCCTTTGCATGCTGGGAAATTTGTCGTCTGCTAAAATGTCTTCTGCTGAATTTCTAAAATCATCATTTTCTTCACTTTTTTTTCAAAGACCACTATCAGAATAGCAAACAGTTTGGATCCTGATGAGACGCCACGTTCTGTGGCGTCTCATCTGGATCCAAACTGTTTGCAAAGGCCTTCAAAATCCGGTTCCAGCGCTCAAAGGGTTAAAATAACTTACCAAAATGACCACCATCATAAGATGACGTGTCGCGTGTAACACCCTTCTTCTTATCTGGAAACTCAAAGTCACAACTAGAGGCCAAGGGTCAAAGTTTGGCGTAAAATAGCTTGTCTGTGCTCTTACTTTGTCACTCAACATGCAATTTAAAAATAACTAACCACAAATCACCACCATGAGGAGACGGCGTGTCGCGTTGAACGCCCATCCTCCAAACTCAAAGATCAAGGTAACACTCGGAGGTCAAAAGTAAAATTTTGATTTAAAAAAACCCAGATAGTCCAGACTTTAACTTATTATTTCATCAGTTTATAATTATTTGCAAATGCTCACCTTTTGGAGAAGGAGTGTTCCCCCAATGCCACATGTTAAGGTCACACTAAAAGTCAAGGGTCAACGATGTGCATAGTGCAGCTTGTTAAATCATTACAAGCATCTCTGAAAGGTCTTGCCAATATGCTGTCAGACATCTAGTTTAAAGATTTACATTCCCAATAAACATCTATAGCAAGAACTAAAAGCGTTACAAGGGCAAGCACATTATGTAACAGGTGCGCATTCTGCGAATCTGACTTTTCGCAGTTTAAAAAAGTTATAAAGCGGTTGCATTGGCGTATTGCATATGGGGATCACCTTATGGGTTCGATCCACACTCTGTGAACGTTCTCGAGATCTTCTCCAAATGAATGGAGCACTGGTTCTAACCAGAAAACGGACACATGAGAGTCTTAATAAACCTTCGGCTTTCGGTTCATTTTAGCTTTAATAAATGATACAGATAAAGAGTTTTAACAGTTGGTATATATTGTATATACTGGTTTTACAGGAAGGGGACACTGTCGTGCACATTCTCGCGGAGGAGGAGAAATTTGAGGGGTTCTCTGCCCTTGTCGACGTCAACGTCAATCTGAACGTCCTAAACAAGGTACGACATTTGATGACGTCACATCTGTCAATTATTATTGTTGTATTCAAAGTTTCAATAGCATAGACATGTAAGTATGCGTTTGTCTGAAGCACACCGATTATTATACCACTCCGCTATTTAAAAAAAAGAAGAGAGATAACACTGTATTTTAATTAAAAAAAAACTGACCCTTTAGCTAAACACTTATCCTTAAAATATAATTACATAATATAGCATTTTTGTAAAGGCGATTAAAATCGGATCTTATCCGAATTCGTTATTTCTACGAAACGCTGTCCTCATCAAAGTTTTCTGGTTGATGATGTTGATGTACATGGTAATAGTCGTAGTAACATGTTAATGAACAATACGTTGTGAAGATGCTTAGGCTATTTGTTTCCGTATATTTGCAGGATGGACTAACAGCGTTCCATATCAGTTCGGTGGAACGCAATATGGCCTCCACGAGGAAGTTAAAAGAACTTGGGGCAAATGTTGACGCCACGGACAAGGTAGTCTGCATAGTGTTTATAACACTTCAATTGAAATGAGCATAGGTCTGGGGAAAAATACGTTTTTATAGTTTATAGTTATTTTACGTGTATTCCAGCAAGGTCTAACGACGCTACACCTAGCGCTTAGCCATTGTCACGTTTGATATGTGTTTTACTTACTTACATGTAATTTACACGTAAATCAGCAAATTTTACGTGTTGCGTGTATTTTACGTGTATTTTAGCACGGTTTGACGGCGCTGCACCTAGCGGTGATGCGAGGACACGGAGAAGAGACGGACCTGCTACACGACCTTGGGGTGGACATGGATGCACCCACGCTTGTACGTACACATAATAGGTCGGACTGTGCTTGAGCGAAGGCTTAATCGTAAAGCATAGGCAGATAAACATGAATATATTCTNGAGGAGACGGAGAAGAGACGGACCTGCTACACGACCTTGGGGTGGACATGGATGCACCCACGCTTGTACGTACAAATAATAGGTCGGACTGTGCTTGAGCGAAGGCTTTATCGTAAAGCATAGGCAGATAAACATTAATATATTCTTACACAGCACGCGGCCGAGTTGTTTAACATATGTTTTGAAGAGGCTGACACAAAGGAGACTATAAATCGGACCGAATCGCGTTTTTAAATGTTTTTTCAAGCTGCGTGTATTCTGATTGGTTGATTTTGTCGTGATGGCGAGTTAGTTATGTCGTTCCGACGCGTTACAAAGTCGTCCTTACGAGTTCGCTTTGTCGTTCCCACAATTTATTTAGTCGTTCTCACGACTAGCATGTGCAGTCCGCATAGGCTAATCAGGGAGGACCCTTGTCACCTAAACTGGACTTTTGTCAAGAAGAGTCTTCCTTTAAACGAAAAAAATAACACTATAAAAGCGGAAAGTGTCGTCCCTGATTAGCATGTGCGGACTGCACACGCTAATCTGAAACGACACTTTACGCACATGCATTAAACCTCCTTTTCACATAGCGAGTCACATTTATATTTAACCATTTTCCGCAGAATTTCTCTCGGAAGAAGGACATGCCGCCACTTTGGAAACAAGAATGGCCTCCTACAGACATTGACCGCGGAGAGCATTGGAAAGTCAAAGTATGACAATAAAATGTGGTCAAACCGTGTCACGTTCTTGTTTTATTCATGTTTCAAACATTAAATTTCTACAACCAATGATTTAGAAATAGTTGACCACGATGTCTACAATGTATTAGTTTATTATGTACATATATACATATACATATACCATGGCATATATGTATACATGTAGTATGGCTTTTCTAGTAAAACCTATTACATCTGTTCCGTAACTTCATACCATCGACCTTCATTTTCGTGTATATACAGCATGCCAAGCATGCACTTAATGCTATTAATTAATACATGAACAGCCCCGCTTACTAGATAGCGTTGCATGCTCATCACGTGTCACTGTTGGTTGTGTACAAAACACATATGAACCTCGCTCTGAGAAAACGGGACTTAATGCATGTGCGTTAAATGTCGTCACAGATAAGCCTGTTCAGTCCTCAGAGGCTAATCATTGGCAACACTTTCCGCTGGTATTGTATTTTCCGTTTAAAGGAAGTCTCTCATTAGCGAAAATATAGTTTAGGCGGAAAGCGTCGTCCTTAATTAGCCTGTGCGGACTGCAGGGCTAATCTGTGACGACACTTTACGCAAATGCATTAAACCCCATTTCCCCAGAGCCCCATTTCCCCAATCTATTTGTGACTTATTTTGTTCCCATGGTGACTAGATTGGACTTACGGCGGTGCACCTTGCCTTCCTACACGGTCACGACGACCTTTTGAAGCACGTGGTTTCGTGTGGAGCTGACATAAACAGAGCAAACAAGGTGCGTGCCAGCGGTGATTGTAAGTGACAAGTTGACAGTTGTCAATCCATAAATAATTGTTCCAATCAGGGGCGTAGTGGTAAATAAAAAGCACATAATTGCGTAATCCAACCAATTTACTGCCTACTCTTGGACAAACATGCGTTTCTATGCGTAGTAATACATTTGTGTCGTCTGGTTAATTGACAGAGTATGCAATGATGGAGCAGGTTTAGATTTGGTGGAACCCGATGAAGAATTATTTGCTCTCTGTTTCTCTTGCTTAAGGGTTCTTCTTTTTTCTCGCCAACAGTTTTTCAACGGAACAAATTTTTGGGATCATATTATTGTAGTTTTTATATTCGAAAACAAATAGACACAATGAGACTTCTAAGTAAGTATAGAAATTTGAACAATTATAAGTGTATTTAGCCAGGCTTTGAAAACTGAACCCTGAAACTTGACGAACGGTTTAGGGTCAGGGTTTCGTGCCGAGCAAATCAATTAAAAAAAATCCAAACAGTCCTAGTATTCTATCCCATCGTTTTCCGTTTGTTTGTTTTTTGAAAATAACCGAATGAAATCACACGTTATATTATGTACACCATCAAATGACGTACCAACAATCAAGATGATCCATTACCCTGAGTAGAGATTGAAATGAGTCGGTGCCCACTATTAGAAGGTGCCCACTAGCCTAGCAAGTAACCACCAAAATGTGTAGTGAACAAACTTACATGAACAGCGTCATGTGAATATGGGTATTACGCCATATGCGGCCAGCGTAGCATCCTCGCAGTTTGGTCAGGAGCTACGCTGTCCGCTTATGAGACCACGAAACTTTGCGAAACGTTACAAATGACATTGGACACATGACGCGACTCACAAGACCTCTTTACAAGATGTATTTGGAAGAAAAATGGTGTGGTGATGTGGTTAAAATTGGCAGTTTCTAACAAAGGCTGTGCGCTTAAGTTTTGCAGTGCTGAGCGGAAGCTTTTGATTTATTTCGACAAGTCAAGGCTGATGTTGAAATGGGAAGAGGACAACTACAACGAGCGAGGCCTGGTATAGGGGAGATAACCTGGGTTAGGGTAAGGGGTCGGGTTAGGGTTAGGGGTCGGGTTAGGGTAAGGGTTAGGGTTTAGGCTAACCCTTACCCTAAACGACCCCTAACCCTAACCCCAACCCTAACCCTAACCCTCTAACCCCCATGCGCATTACAATACCAGGCCTCGCTCGTTGTAGTTGTCCGCTTCCCTGTTGAAATAAAAGCAATAACAACACGAAGCCCCTTTGTTTATGCCAATAAGTGAGAAACAGGCAAATATCAATTAGACAAGACCATTCTGTAGCGGAATTATATTTGATTAACGTTAAAACTACCGAAAAACATATTGAAAAGAAATGTTTTTATTTCGTGTAGTTACGCCAATGTCCATGTCATGAGATTTGCGACCATTAACATAAAAGCGCTTATGAAAAAATATTAATTATACAACTTTCCAGCGATGATCTAATGCGTAGGAAAAAACTAAAACAAAAAAATATCCTAAATATTTGTCTTCGTGTAGTTACGCAAATGTTATTATTGAGACGGGATACCATTCACATAACAACACTTATGGAAAATATTGATTATATCATTTTCCAGCGATGATCTAATGCGTTAGACAAACCCTAGAACAAACAACTACCCTCAAATACTTGTTTTCGTTTAGTTAAGCCAATATTATTATTGAAATGGGATACCATTCGCATAACAACGCTTATGGAACAATGTTCATTATATCACTGCCCGGCGATGATCTAATGCGTTTGATAAAACCTTAAACAAACAACTTTCCTCAATATTTTCAAGGACGGGGAGACGGTGTTCCACCTGGCCGTGTTTTATAACCGACTGGATATGATGAAAACGCTGCTGTCATTGGGGGCGGACCGCAACTGCAAGGATATTGTAAGTTGTCATGGTTACTTATTCGCGCAATATTCTCAATCAGAATAAAAAAAAAAAAAAAAAAAAAAAAAACTTAAAAAA
>VMBQ01002076.1:94542-124851 GCA_007657795.1 Dreissena rostriformis | reverse complement strand
ATTATTATTATTATTATTATTATTATTATTATTATTATTATTATTATTATTATTATTATTATTATTATTATTATTTTTATTATTATTATTATTATTATTATTATTATTATTATTATTATTATTATTATTATTATTATTATTATTATTATTATTATTTTTATTTTTATTTTTATTATTATTATTATTATTATTATTATTATTATTATTATTTCTCCACCTAGAACGACAATCTTGCCAGTACATTCCGTCTTACCCCGGACCAAAAGCGGTCCGTAGCCAAGAGAATCAAAGAGTACAGCGTCAACCACTCGGACAGGCACCAAACAGGGTGAGAAAAACCTACATACATCTCTCAGACGTACGGACGCTTAGACAGTCTAACCATTTTAATAACTTTTTGTGTATATATGAGCCTCCTCTTGGCGAAACGGGACTTAATGCATGTGCGTAAAGTTTCGTCTCAGCTAATCAAGGACGAACTTTTCCGCCTGATATGAATTTTCGTTAAGAAGAGACTTCCTTTCAACGAAAAATACCGTTAAAGCGAAAAGTTAATCTGGGTCAATACGACGCACATGCATTAAGCCCGGTTGTTCCAAACCGAGGCTCATATTCTTTGAGCTGCACTGTGGCCGGAAACTGTGTGTTTCGCGTCAAGTAGAACGCTTGCGGTATGTGTGACTACAAAATCGAAACAATCTACGCCTTTTCATAACGTTATAAAATCATTATTGCATACGTAACAGTATATTTATGAAGTACATTTGTAACTACTTGATGATTTTATTTTTAATTTAAAAAATCTTATATCTTAGTAGCTTTGGTATTACGGGCCATGTTCGATCTTAATAACACATAATAACACACACATACGGCGAGAGAGGCGAAAAATGCCAACCATTCGTCAACTGTATGGTTGATAATTTAAATTCCTTTCTACAATTTATGCAGCGGAAAAAAACTGAACGTAAATCCAAGTATTCACGTAACCAATCGCCTGGGTCCTGTATTTTACATTGTGCATGCCATTTCAATATTTAATTTAAACGCCGAATTTCTTTAAGAAGACATTTCTCGTTTCTTCTTCAGGGAAATCACGTTCGATTCTCGCATGGTGCCCGCGGGCAAACCAATTGAGTTCGAAAAGCTAGGGGTCACCGTGCAGTTGACCTCTGAGAAGGGTTCTCGACCAATCATCTTCATCCATCGCACACCGGCGGATTCTGCGCAACTTGAAGTTCCCTTACACGGACTTGAAGAGATTTTAAGGTGAGCCTAAAGGCCAATTCCAGTATATAATAATATATAAGAATCGGGATGGTTTAGTTACACTTTTCAAATGCATTTTTGAGCAGTCATTTTAAACACGGATATGCGAATAATTTTAAACAAGTTAAACTGCGACATGTATTACGGCTGCTTTCGATAAAATGTAGGTGGGGCGGGGATCAACACGAGTTGAAAACCAGCAGCGTTAATGTTGGTGCGGTACAACTCCTTAACATAGTGAGCTTCAATTAAACAAGTTCGAGGCCGAATGACATTGCATCGTCCTTTCTACCTGCAATAACATGTGTTAAAGCTACAAAAAAGTGTACCGGAAACGCCCTGATACCCTTGTGTTGCCGTCCTCATCAAAGCATTACACTTGCAAATTCTATCTGTGATATGTTCGGATATCTTCATGTTTAAACCCATCATCGAAGCGTCTTACTTTCAGTGACGTGTATGAGTTGCGTGTGTTTGCCCTATCGGAAGAGTGCTCACTTAGGATAGAGGTCCCATTGGACGGCTATCCCGGAAACTTTGAGGCCTTCATCAGAACCACCGAGGCCAAGGAGTACGGGGAGGTCACTACGTCGGAGGAAAATGGGGTATGGGCTACGGAGTTGCTTCCCTTTACTAAAGCCTTACGCACATGTCGATAAGTGATGATAAGTTCACTATTATTACATCTGTTTGACCGTAAATACATAAACAGTGCATTGGTAAAATAATGATTTTCTCAAAGACAAGATTGGTGTTTATTTCGCTAAACTTAATAAAACGATGGCTAGTAATAATGGAAACATCGCAGCATATAATGCATTTATGAACTCGTGTACAAATGTCTCGATGTTCCGGTTAATTAATCAACAAATACTGCTATTTAATCGTTATTACTATAGCATT
This sequence comes from Dreissena rostriformis, assembly GCA_007657795.1. Lineage (NCBI taxonomy): Eukaryota > Metazoa > Mollusca > Bivalvia > Myida > Dreissenidae > Dreissena > Dreissena rostriformis. Next base: position 122,679 of record VMBQ01002076.1, on the reverse strand, counting down.
GTATCTGTATTTCTACTTTACCGGCCTTTACTAAATCACATCCCAATTTGTTGCATTAAATGCACGTTGAATTTAAGTTTATAATGTACACGTACTTTCTTAAAGGGACTTGTTCACAGTTTTATCAATCAAAATGAGAATATTTCAACTTTATGTCACAGATTCAAGAAATCGATGAACAANATACCGGTACAGCAAGGTACGGTGATTAAGTTCGCCGTGCTGGCGCGTCCTCGTGCGTACGCGCACGTGGTTGGACCGGATGGAGGGACAATTATGTCGGAAATAGACCGCCGAATAAGGATCGAGGTCCCGAAGAACGCCGTGCGGGAAAATGTCACATTTAACATTCAGGTGGAGTTTTTTTTTCATGTTTTGAAATGGACCCAAAAATAAGAGTTAAAATGTTTCTCAATGAAAATAGTGTTACATTATGATATTGCTTAGAATACCTGTGCTAAGGTTTGTGTTGATACAATCCCAATGGACATTTACGGCTATAACACTTTTTCTTTAATAAAATTCCTTAAAGATGTGCATGTTGATGTGTAGGTGTTTAAGTTCAGCTGTTGTTGTTGTTGTTGCGGTTGTTTGCGATTTTTGTTGTTGATTTTTGGCTGGAATTGGTTTTTGTCTTAAGTATTTTTGACAGCTACGACATGAAAGTTAATGTTGCTGCTTACATTATTGAAAACAACGTCCATAAACCTTTATTATACCATTCAGGTGCTGAAGACGTCCGAATTGGACAGTTCCAATCCTGGTCTGTTCGCGGCGGACCTGGTCACAGTGACCCTCGATCAGGCGCTCCGCTCGCCGGCGACGGTTCAACTTCCGCTCCACGTTGCAACCGACGAACCGGAAGAGCTGGTGGTGTTTTGCGTTCCCAACGACGGCGACGTCTCGAACGATTTCCTATGGAAAGTCGTGGACGCTTTCCTGTACATCCAGAACGGCTGCGTGAAGTTCACGGTCTCGCATTTCAGCATGTAAGTTCTCTTTTTGTCCCATTGCAGTGAGTTGGAAAAACAGAAGTTTTTCTCGGACATGGTTATTGCGAAATCTTCTTATACACAAGAAAAAAGTATTTTGTTTCAGGCTATTGAATTATAAAAGATAGAGTACTACATTTTCAATCTTGATTAACAAATTACCACTTGTCAATAAATTAGAATGAAACATATTTGAGAAATGAACGTTATTTAGTTTTTAATATTAAGTCGCATTTTGTCGCAAAAGGTTCGTGGTGGTATACTTGCCGAGGGGATCCAAGATGACGCAAGAAGCAGGCAGACGGCTAGCGCGTGACCGCATAAAGGCCGCCATTTTAAGGGAAACTTCGGTGCTCTTCTTTTGCGCACTGACCCCCAAAAAGGACTCTTTCTTAACCATATTCGAATGCACCACTCCCGGAAGGTTCCAGCGCCGAAAGGAATTCTGGGAGCGCGAAGGATTCACGTTTCACCCGCAGCTGGTGCACTCCGGACATTTTCCCGCCAAGCCAAACGAGACGTTCTACTTTGACGTGAAAGGAAACGTTAAAAACGTCGACTACAGCGGTGACTTCGTTCGACGTATGCAGCTGACGTTCAATCCGCGTTCGTATAAGTACCAGTCGTTTTACGTCACCCGAGCGCAGAAAAGAACGCCGCTTATTGGAGAACTAGCGGTGTACAAGTCCCCAACAGGCGAAGGCAGCTTTCTGACCAATGTTCCATTAGAAGTTTTGGAAAATAATTCGTGTGTGATATCATAAGCTGAACTAGTTACTGCAACTGATTGACTAATCTTCTGCCATCGTGATTTACGCATTATTGTACCAAAATGAGAATGAATCAATTGCTTTTGTTAAATCCTATTTGTGATACGCATTTCTACTATACATGTGATAATTAAAACCATGGAAATCTTAGAATTGCGTTGATTTGGAACAAAACCATGCTGCTAACACTTTTGCTAGCAACAGTATTTGATGGCGTAATTGTTGGCGTAATTGTTGGCGTAATGGTAATTGTATGCGTAACACCAGTAGCCAGTTTGTTTGTGGTTTAACATTGTAAATAGTTAGTTAATTAACAGAATTTAACATTTAAAATCACTGGCCGTTCTTAATACAAGTGGAACATCGCGGGTCACGCCAATGAGTGATAGGTTCGAGCTTAGTATAAACTAAATGAGCCTCGCTCTGTGGAAAAGGGGTTAAATCCATATGCGTGGAGTGTCGTCTCAGATTAGCCTGTGCAGTCCACACAGGCCAATCAGGGACGACACGTTCAGCCTTAACGGGAGTTTTGCTAAGAAGAGACTTTCATAAAACAAAAACAAAAAATATCATAAAAGCGAAATGTATAGCCCCTGAGTAGCCTGTACAGTAGCACAGGCTAACTTGGGACGACACTTTACGCACATGCATTAAAGTCCTTTTTCACGGGGCGCGACCCAAATATAAGTCTCTTATTTTTCAAAACGTTTATTGACGAGTTTACTTGTCACATGTATTCATCAAATTATTTTAAAACTCAGGAACACAATAGGCTTAACAACCTTGGTCATGACAATAAAGCTCATTTGCGTTGTTTAAAGTTGTTGTCTGCGCATTTGACAGTGGTCAACATATGTTCCTGTGACAACTCCTCTTAGCATTATAGTAAACGAAAGGATTCAAACAGATTTACTTATGTGTAATATAAATATAACTATATGCACTTATATAGTGGATTACGACCAAACCACGGGCCAGTCCTATCCAGTCTAGTTTGGCGTAGGGCGGCTTTTTTAAGGGTGATCATCTTGCAACCCTGGATGTTTTTTTTAAACAAACAAGTGCAACCGCGCGTTTGAACGGTTAGAAAAATGTCGAATCAGTGTGCGGACGTCATATTACAAACGCGCGGTTGCACTTTCCTGAAAAATACGTATTTGTAAAAAAAATCATGAAAACTCTCACGAATGAACGGGCTCTCCACTTTATCCCATTACAAAATAGTAAAATGTTTAAAAAGACATCCTTAAAAATGTTACCTTGATCGCGCTTTTGTTGATAGTATTCTCCCAACACAGATCTTTAAAAGTCACGTGGTATTGGCACCGTGGTTGTGCGTAGGGCGGCTTTTTTTAAGGTTGATCATCTTGCGACCATGGATCTTGTGAATCTAGTACTTATTGCAACGTAATGTTGTTTATTTTGCAGATAGCACCAATCTAATGTTTCGAGTATCTGACATTGAAATTGACACATTTTACTCTTGGCATAAGTACAAGAGACGAAATTCGTCCAAAAATGGCATAAATGAACCTTTCTTTATCATATCTATGACCGAACTTAATAACATTTCGTGAAGTAATCATTTATTGTTGATGCGTCTACTAGTATTTGAAGCGTTGTTTAATTTTGGCCTAGCGATACATTTTGAATAAGCCCCTTCTTACGACTGCACGTCTTATTCGCACTGTTCGTCCGGTTGCCCGTGACTGTGTGTATTAGTAGCGCTTGCCCGTACGAATTTTGTTTCTGCTCAGTAACATATAAATGCCTTTTATGATTTTTCTCTAATATCTTATTATTATTCATAATTTTACCAAGGTCTAAGCACTGTTCGTCCGGTTGCCCGTGACTGTTTGTATTAGTAGCGCTTGCCCGTACGAATTATGTTTCTGCTCAGTAACATATAAATGCCTTTTTATGATTTTTCTCTAATATCTTATTATTATTCATAATTTTACCAAGGTCTAAGGTAAATCGCGAAGTTTCGTCCGACAAAAGGTCGATGTTACTAATACAGCGTCCAGGATCAATGATGTTCGTTACGTTACGTTCGTTGTAAATGTTGATTGTCTGACTGTTAAGTGTCAGCAAGAATTTTGTGTGACTTCGTATTATTTCTACACATTACCAGGCCATGGTCGCACACATCCGCCACGCTTCTCTGTCAAAGGCCACGTCAATTACACTTTCAATTACACTTTGTTTCAATGTGTGTGTGTGTGTGTGTGTGTGTGTGTGTGCCATCGACGAGACGAACTTGAAGACAACTTAAAAACTACACTTGTATACTATACATATTAACTTCAAATAAAATCAATAATAACGCAAATCTGAAAAGAAAACGGGACACACGGAATGTTCAACGACCAATGCATAAACTAGCAGGAGACATACCGTACTCGTACATGTATATGACTNAATAATAATAATAATAATAATCATAATAATAATAATAATAATAATAATAATAATAATAATAATAATAATAGTAATAATAGTAATAGTAATAGTAATAATAATAATAATATTAATAATAAAAATAAAAATAATAATAATAATAATAAAAATCCTCATCATCATTATCTCCTAAATTTCCATTATCAGCATCATTGTCATCGTCGTCATAACCATCAGAATCTCTATAATCATCATCGTTATCATCGAAATAATCGTTATAATCATTATCCAAGTCTGAATTTGCTTCTTACACTGCACTATCGTCGTTGTCTGTAATGTTTGTGTTACCACCGCTCGCTCTAAACTTAGTTTTCCAATTAGTTGCTCATCTTCTTTTAGGTTTGGTATCGTGTCTTTACATAATATACCTGTTCAGTCTTTTAAATTCCTCCTTTGTAGTGTCCTTTGCTTCTCAGATCGAGCTGTTTTCCAAAGTGTATGATTACAGTATCCTTTCTATTGGTAACTATGTGAGCTTCATGATTGTATATATTGACGAGATGGTTTACGATCCGAATACTTCGTTTAAACAGGCAACCTGAAGATGAGTTCTGTCGTATTTATCTTGTCTTTTGACATCGCCCGTAACATAAAGCCTCGATGATGCATCCACATTTCCTTTGCACATTGCAATATTAGCTTGCGTTTGAGTCGTTTCAATGCAAATGGTTACGACGGACAAATACTGATAAAAATATCTCACTACGAACACTTTGTGAAATGTAGACAGCCATGATGCTGAGGTTTCTTAGCCTTTTAAACAAACGCTTAATTTTAATGTGACTTTATTCTTAAAGGTGACTGTAAATATGTGATATGCAATTGTCGAACAGTTATTTACACTCTGCTGGACAACGAACTTGTATTTTGTTTTATCAAATCCAGACACTATATAGCTAATCGAAGCATGTCGGAAATACATCCAAACAGAAAAGATGTTTGTAAATAACGTGCTAATTACAAGCAAGAAATATATATCGTACGGTACTGAGAAAGATTAATCACTTGTCCAATACAACAATGTTTGTGACATTATAGTTTTAATGCCAGTCAGCAGGCCCTTATTTATTTATTTTTGGAAAAGTCCGTGTCCGTTAAGGATGTTAACGAAGATGTCAAGAGGTATCTGAATGGTTGGAAGAAAAGAAAGTAATATGAATTGCAAATGAAGAAAATCCGTATTATCTTATATATTCGCTTAAGTTATATATTTGAAAGAATTTCACCGTAGACATGTTATTGCGCTCTTTGATATGCACCACGATCTTACAATTCTTTAAGTAGCAGTTGATTGCTACGATAAACAGCTGTTTAAGAAGAATATATACTATACATATTTTTTTATATATCATGTGTGCGCAATTAAATATGATTACCAGAACACAGAAAATTGGCGGCACATAAGGCAAAATTGTTGTCCAAACGGAATATTGATTATCTTCTTGATACTTTTTGACGAACTGCATCGTTATTTCTGTGGAAATAATGTAATTATTTTAACATTATACCATACTTATAATCAATTGAACACAAACTGAGATTCGGTAAGTTACTTGATAATTTATTTAATAGTACTAAAACAAACATAATTTTGTTTTATAATATTAACATTCCTTAATTATTAATATTATTATACATGAAGTAATCTGAAATAACAAATATTTAAAAATATTAATATAACATGCAAACCGTTAAGATTTCTAATCTCATTGGTTTCCTTATCCAGTGAATTTGTTCTGATGTGATTGATTGTATCATGGATATCGTGCAGTCCGCATCTGAAGCCGAGGTCAACCATGGCCTTAAGGACGACAAAGCATGTTTCAGATTGGTTTCAAACATAAACAGATGTGTTCTTATAATTTAGTTTACGCTAAGCATTTATTGGAAAGCCATGATTCATTTTGTGCATGTCGGCAATTTAATGCGTAGGCATGGTTTTAACTTCCACAATGTGGGTCACAAAGTCAATATAGCCATCGTATTTTATGTAAGCAATGTGTTTAATATCAGTTCGTTACGTAACCGAAAAAAATGAAACCTTGTTTAGTACACTCCAGCTGCTCTCGAATTCATGCTCCTCTAATCTTGCAACGTGTTTATGCTGCATCTGAAAAAAATCTATGTTATGAGGATTTGAATTAAAGTTACATATTTTACATAAAAAGTTCACAAACGATTACGTCTGCTGCACGAACTGATACTACAATGCACATTTTTAAACTCTTATTTAAATAAGTAAACGCGTACTGACTTTGTTTCTCAAGTTCCTTATACGCTGAATGTTTTCCTGGTCTGTATTACCTTTAATTTTAGTGTTATCTTTCTCGGCCCACACTTTGTCTTTGGGGTTTAAATTGCAGATGTTTTGAAGAAGGCATGTTAACAGAGTCGCATCAAATTTGTCAGAATCTGGATTTGAGCCCAACAATTTATATTGTTCATTGGATATTATACCATCTTTGTAAAGCTTACCAAGTGTTTTCTTTGCCCTCTTGAGTTTTTGAGTTAAATCAGCAGGTTTAATAATGGAGTCAAACTTGGCTCGCAGAACTTTTTGTGCTACCATAATAAGCATATGGAGACGTAAGTAATACTCCTCGTTTTGCTTCTCGTCAACAGACGCCATTCTGAAGAAAAACAAATGCGTATATTGTACATAGTATATAAAAAAAAAATCCAAATTTCCTTACGATGTTTTGTTTTAGCCCACTCCTATTTTACCAGTATATTGAATAGTATATAAATATTACCTTCTAGTCGTTAAGTGAATCTGTAATATTTGAGTACTAGTGTACTCATTACAGTAAATTATATAAATAATGGTTAACTTAGAAAAATATGTTAGACGTGAGCATTGACAAAACTAAAATTTTGGAAATATATTATTTCCAGTTCCATCCGTCATTTTGAACTTACTGAATTATTCGCCTTTCTTATATCAATGCGAATAACAGTTTTAAATATCATAAGTGTTAATACTATTAACTTTTACCAAAATAATATAAAAAAATCGTTATTTGTAAATACACTGAACATATATATACGCTTAAACATCCATTATATTATATTTGTTTTTTGCTTCATATTTTACAGTCTTTTGCATTTGGATTCTACTTCATATTTTACAATCTTTTGCACTTGGATTGGAACAAATAGCGCGATTAACCATACAATTGAGACAATTAAAACGGTATAAATATTTGATATATCACTCATTCCAATTTTCTATAAAAAAAAAAAAAAAAAAAAAAAAACATGAAAAATTGCATTTGTTTAAACATTTAATTTATAAAGAGCTGCTCAAATTACTCCTAACAATAAAGCTAATGTTAAGCTTGTTTAATTTTCTTTTGTTTGCATGTTCAGCTTGCAATAAAAAATAATAAATAAACTTTATATACATAATCTAGTAAATTACTTTTTTTGTTTAACTATCATATGGGGCACACATTTAAACATACATTAACCTAGATATATTTATGAATACAATTTCTTCTTCCTGTTGTTTTGGGTTATAAATCTGCCAAATGAAATACCACTTGAAAGTGAAATAAACTTTAGTTGGATTTAAATTATAATTCAGAGTGTTGCCTAATAAGGGTCGTGTCATAATGGTTTTATATAATTTTTTTATCATATTTTTGAGAAACAAAAATGCAGATAATTGTATGCATGTTCAGCTTGCAATAATCTATAATACATAAACGTTGTATATATAATCTAGTTTATTACTTTTTTATTTAACTATCATATGGGGAACACATTTAAACATATATTAACCTAGAAATTTTTCTGAATACAATTTCTTCTTCTTGTTGTTTTAGGTTATAAATCTGCCTAATGAAATACCATTTGAAAGTGAAATAAACTTAACTTGGGTTAAAATTATAATTCAGAATGTTGCCTGATAATGGTCGTGTCAAAAAGGGTTTGTATAATTTTTCATCATATTTTGAGAAGAAAAAAAAATGCAGATAATTTTCGTTTTAACTGAGTAACAGTAAAATAGAAGAGTGGAACAGTTAAAAAAAAACACTTTCCAAAACATATTTAAAATTGTAGGGCTCGACTTGTTCAGTCTGACAAATGCCACACAAGGTTAATTGCACTTACCTTAAAATGTAACTTAATCTACTATGTAAATGTAGCTAATTTTAAAACATATATATGAACTTTATGAATATGAATTTCATGAACTGTAACTAAAATGTCTAATAGCTGAATGATTTTATTGATATTTGAATGCGTAGAGTTTGTAAAGAATTCGTGTCTAATTTCAACGACCTAAATACAGTTTATTTTCGGCACAAAACACAATAAATCCAATCTTGTTTTCTTACTGAAGTAACCCACCTGGATTGCAAGACGTATTATCGTTACAGGTGACTGAATTAATCAGTTCTCAGTTCTGATTAATTATTGGTTGTAGTGGGCAATGTCCGACAATTATTTATTATTTGTCCATAAATCGTTCAGTAATATGGAACAAACGCGATCAGCATGTTACCTGGTTTGGTCAATTGAAAACGAGTACATGTATTCTGTACCAGGCAAGATCTAGTGAGCACCACGGGCTTCAAAATATGATGATTGTAGGTGGTTCGTGCGTGATCTAAAGTAATGTTATATAGCAAAAATATAGTAAAAGTATAGTAAAATATTTTTTTTATTTATCAATAGTCAAATTTAAATAAAATATATATTATAAAAAAAAACAATATCGAAATAAATCGTGTTAAGTTAAAGCGCCTTTATATTTTAGATATTTTTATGAACATAATAGTCTATTCTACGAATGAATGTTAGATAAATATAATATCTTTCTAACATTACTATAACTGTTTAAAGCTTACCTCTAGTTCCACTGCTCATGCACAATGCAAACTCATTCACCAAGCTTCATACTCGTAAGCGTTGATTCAATAATAAATCCAACAAACAAATGTCTTAATGTTAAGCATGGACAAATCAGATTTCCAAACTATAAAGCTAGCATATTGATCACTATTTCAAGTAAAGTAAGCGTTAACTTTACTTCGTTAATTCAATCGAAAGTAAATCATTAGATCTTCACAAGTGCATGACCTGTAACTGAAAAGTAAAATAGCTGAATGATTGTATTGATTGTACGGTATTGGAATACGAAGGGATTGTATAGAAATCGTATCTAATTTCAACGATCTAAATATGCTTTATTTCTGGCACAAAACAAAATAAATCCCATGTTTTTTTCTTACGGAAGTAATCCATCTGTATTGTAATACGAATGACCGTAAGAAGTGAATTAATTAATTTTAAGTTTTGATACATTATTAATTGTAGTGCATTACTGCAATCTATATGAAAATAATTTTATTTGCGTCACGTATTCATTTACACAAAGACCACCATCTACGCAGTCAAAATCACTTCCTTTCGCTCACATTTAGGGACCCATAGTCCCAATATCATGCTTCTGCTTGTTGTGTTAAAGTGAATCAANTGTGTGTGTGTGTGTGTGCCATCGACGAGAAGACTTGAAGACAACTTAAAAACAACACTTGTATACTATACATATTAACTTCAAATAAAATCAATAATAAAGCAAATCTGAAAAGAAAACGGGACAAACGGAATGTTCAACGCATGCATAAACTAGCAGGAGACATACCGTACTCGTACATGTATATGACTATAAATCAATTGGCAAGTAAACAAATACATGTTTCATCAACAAATGTCTGCATTCCACTGCACAATTACATCGACTTCATTTGTATACCTGCGTACCCGGTATGTCAGAAATGTTACACATCTTGGTGGAGTCGGCACACGAACGCTGTCACCGATGGACCTTGTCCAATCAGTTCGTTATACAATGGCGTTGGTGCATGCCAGGTGGAATGCGTAAGGTTAAAGGGACAATCTATATGAGCCGCTCTCTCGAAAAAAACGGGGCTTAATGCATGTGCGAAAAGTGTCGTTCCAAATAAGCCTGTGAAGTCCGCATAGGCTAAGCAGGGACGACACTTTCCGCTTGTTTGTATGTTCTGTTTAAAAGAAGTCTCTAAAAAGCGAAAATCAAGTTTAAGCGGAGAGCGTCGTTTCTGATTAACGTCTGAGGACTGCACAGACTAATCAGGGACGAGACTTTACCCAAATGCATTAAACCCCATTTTCGCAGATCGAGGCTCAATTTAGTCTTTCAAAATCACAACGTCATTACGACTATAACGTATGTTATAAGTACGTAAAGTAATACAGTCGATCAGTGCTTTACTTTGTTTAGCAGAAACGGTGTTATGTGTATGTTCACATGACGCGATGAAAATTTGTAGTATCCTCGACCATGAGTATTATTGTGAACACTGTTTTGTATCAAAGGCGTGTGTTTGTAAACAGTAAATACAATCAATATGTTTATGCCCCCGAAGGTGGGCATATAGTGATCGCACTGTCCGTCTGTCCGTCTGTCTTAAATTCCGTCACACTTTGCGTTTAGGTTTTGCGTTTAGGTTTTGCGTTTAGGTTTCATTTTTCTTTTATTTATTTTTTTCAAAGCGGCGCAGTAGGGGGCATTGTGTTTCTGACAAACACATCTCTTGTTTTATTATATGCATGACTTAAAAGTATAAAGCATGGACGTAAACTTATTACTTTCAACTTGTGTTTATAAATTATGATACTGAGCAGTTTACAAAATTGATTTCATATTTTATAGGCAAGGTCCAGTGGATGGACTTCAAAAAATAAGGATCTTTGTCACACAGCATGCCAACTTTATGACAATATTTGAATTTTTGTTAAGAATGTATTTTTATGCCCCCTTTTCAAAAAAATGGGGTATATTGTTTTTGGTCTGTCTGTCTGTCAGTCTGTCTGTCTGTCATTCTGTCTGTCTGTCTGTCCAAAACTTTAACCAATATTAAAGTTTTGTCATCATAACTTTTGCAATATTGAAGATAGCAACTTCATATTTGGCATGCATGTTTATCTCATGGAGCAGTACATTTTGAGTGGTGAAAGGTCAAGGTCATTCTTCAAGGTCAAAGGTAAAAAAAAAGGCAAAAAAGCGGCGCATTAGGGGGCATTGTGTTTCTGACAAACACATCTCTTGTTTTTTAATCGAGTTTATGATACGAAATCTTTAATTTTGTCTAGTTATACGGAATTACGCCATCATGTAAGGAAACCGGCCGTTTCAGAAGTGCATTTAAATTACGACAACTACATAACACGTTTATGGCAAACCGTATTAAGAATGTGTCGGTATGAAATGTATGTATTGGGTCCTTATAAATTATGAGTGTACCTTTAATACGTTTTAAGAAACGATTTGAAGAGATTCAATGTATATTCAATATAGGTTATCATAACTTGTATCGCTTCATCTTGGTTTTGTTTTAAGACCAATCGACGATTTAAGGCGATACATTCATTGGGACGCTCGACTGATCTCGAATAAACGCCTTTACCACGAGGTGGCAGTTTTGCCGAACGATTTGACGATGTTCCCCGAAGCGAGTCCAAGATATAGACGACTATTAAGATATCATCTTCCAAAACGTACATACTGCCATATCTATACAGCATGTGTTTTCGGAGCAGTGATTTTAACAGCTTTTAAATGGACTGTTTCGCGAGTTGATCATTTAGAGGTATGTATACTAATACATTATACATTATATAATTTCGCTATGAAAAAGTTGTTTAATAGACTTGCCGTCGTTTACAGCTAAGTTTAATTGGGCCTTCATGTGAACAGGAAATTGTGCGAAACGACAGGTTTACATAGTAAGTGCAGTAAATTTAATTGAGTCAAGTTAAATAACTGAAAATAGAATAGCGTCTCGTAAACATGTGATATGAATGATACGTTCACAAGCGTATTAGTGTCGTGTTCTGAGAAAACTGGTCATAATGTATGTGCGTAAAGTGTCTTCCCAGATAAGCCTGTGCAGTCCGCACAGGCTTATCAGGGACGACACTTTCCGCTATTATGACATTTTTTGTTGAAATGAAGTCTCTTCATAGCGAAAAACCAGTTAAGGCGGAAAGTGTCGTCCCGGATTAGACTGTGCGGACTGCACAGGCTAATCTGGGATGACACTTTACGCACATGCATTTTGTCCAGTTTTCTCAGAACGCGACACATTTATCTGATAATGATATAATTGTGCGAGATTTGGGAGGAACCAATATGCTTCAGCTAATTCTTAAAACCCATGGTTTTAGAGTAAATACTAATTTCAAAATAGGATAACAACAACTGATTGCAATCTTGACTGAAATAACGATTTATGTTTGAACCAAGAGATAACTTTTTTCGAATTAAATAGTGACTTTCTTGCTATAAAATACTAATAGAATATGAAGAAATAGTACACGTAACTATAGTGCATATGACAATGAATTGAACTTGTTGATTTGGTATTTATAGATCTTCAAATTATTTTAAGGTAAGTCTTAGTTTTTGGATAAATATTTCTTACTTTTTGAATTAAGAGAGTACCAATAATCTTTAACTCAATGTTCATCAAGAGCACCGATAACAACAACGTTGAAGAAACTATTATTTCATTCACTTTGTAAAGGTTTAAATCAAGTTTTTGAAAAAATACGTATGCATTGTAAAGACACATGTTATTGTAGATCTTAAGTGTAAACAACACATCAAACTACATGTATAATTAATATTACCTAGTTATGGGACTGATTGTTATGTTTACAACACTAGTCAGCCCCAAATTAGCTGTGGGTTAATGTTATTGTAAATTTAGTAATCGTTTTAAAAGTGTGTTAAACGTTATATCCAAAATAGATCGAATGTTCGGACAAACGTAAAACTAAATGCATTAAGACTGGAACGTTGTAAGACCACATTGCGTAAATTCAGTATATAAGCATCGCTCTTGGGAAACGGCTTAATGGTCCGCACAGGCTAATCAGGGACGACAATTTCCGCCTATAGTGGATTTTCGTTTAGAAGAGAATTCCTTTCCAAGAAAAATACAATAAACGCGAATTACACAGGCTAATCTGCGACGACACTTTACGTACATGCATTAGGCCCTGTTTTTACAAAACAAGGCTCATCTATTGTTATTTTTAAAGTGTCGTTTTAAATATGAGTATTAATCTCAGTATCTTTGTCGTCAAACGCAAGTGATTCCTTTTACTTTATATCACACAATAGGTTGATAATAATGTTTCAACAATTATATCGTTAACTAACCAGTTGCGCTGGCTTTAATTTACAAATTATCTTAGTTTTCCAGTTCCGAATGAATGTATAATACAAATTCAATGACAGTTTAATGTCCACACGTGTCCAAGAAATAGACAATATGTCAATTTATTGTATCATAAGAGGAGGGATAGTATACAATAAATCTACGATCATATACACGGTACAGTTCGACGCTGTCCGTAAAGCTCTATTGTCCACTGAATTGACCAGCATGCTACTTTATGTCCATTATGTCTATTATGTCTTTATGACCATTCAACTGCCCCAGACTTCACAGTCAATTTGATACTTGTATCACTAAATACACTTGCAATACAGTGGTTTATTTGGATTCTAAACTGACCGAAGCACAATACAAATAGTGCCGTGTTTTTATTTGAAATCGAGTGCATTAACGATACTCGATTTGTTCAAGCGATCACCTGTTAAATACTATAACCACCACAAAAAGTGTTCACCATAGTATTTGACTTACAGTTAGTTCAATATATGGTGCATTACGTAACAGTGCAACCTGTTTACTACAGAGTGCCACTTATGTTTTCTTTAAAGAGAAAATCAACTAAATGGATTTATCTGACAGGTAGTAGTTTTGTTACTTTTATACTGCGGTCGATGTATTTTAGCCTCACTCTGTAAAAACGGGGTATTATGTGTTTGCGTAAAGTGTCGTCCCAGATAAGCCTGTATCCGAACAGGCTAGTCAGTGACGACAATTTCCGCATAAACAAGTTTTTTTTGCTATGAATAGACTTTTTTTTTAAACGAAAAATATCACAAAGCGGAAAGTGTCGTCCGGTATTAGCCTGTGCGGACTGCACAGGGTAATCTGGGACGACACATTGCGCACATGCACTAAACACCCTTTTCACAGAGCGAGGCTCAACTGGATTCTGACAGGTAGTAGTTTTCACGCTTTTATATAGCAATCAATGTTTTTAATGTGTTTACATGGATCTATTATTTCCTTCTACATAGTTTACTGGCAAAGCACATGATAAGATTGGGATCGCATTTTGCGTCGTCCGTATTCGTTTCAGTCACACGATATCTCCTACTAAACCGCTGGACAGATTTTAACGAAACTGTATAGGGTCCTGGGGCGATCCTTTATTAAAGTTGCTCAACCTTTTCCGATTTGCTGCATAAGTTGGTCAACATACTTAAAATAGATTTTAAAAATAAAAAATAAAAAAAATCTCCTCTCTGAAGCCGCAAGGGATTTGGTGATTTATTATGTGACATGTAACATCGTTTAATGTTCCTCTACCATGTTTTTGTTCAAATCATGCCCCTTTGTTCAACACTCGCCTTGTCACAGGGGTCACACGATTTATATCGGCTTATATTACAAATAATTGTAAAATTCTTCTGATCTGATACCACAAGTCCAAGAGCTTTGATAATTTGTATGTTACTTCAGACGGATTAGGGAGCGTTTGCAATAAGTAGTAAGTACGTAAAATGCAATCGAGCTAAAATAAATAGGTTTAAACTATAAAAAAAAAACTTCAGATAGAGGTGTACAAAGTTTGTCCAATCATACCCCTGAGGTCACACTAAGGAGACTCGTAGACAATGGATACAGAAGTCCTCAACCTTAGCACAGCATGCTGAACAATTTACCGGTAGTTCGCTTTTACGGGTAAATTGCTGAAATATGTATCATGTAAAGTCGACATTATTGAAATATTATAGTTATATATCGGTCAATAAACCGTTCTGATGCGTGGTTATTCAACAACTCGGGCTAAAGCCCTCACGGTTTAAATCGAAGATTAAAATTTTTGAAATATAAATATTAAAGTATAATTTCATGCTTTATTTTTAATCTCGTCCCAATGTTAGTTACGCCTTTGAATGTTGTGGTTTCGACATCTTGTTTTTATTTTGCGATTCACCGGTTGTCGCGCTTCAGTTGATGAGAAAAAGAGTCCGGGTGGAGAAATAATTGTGAAACTTGTGAATTTGATAGGATACTCATATATCAGAATGAAGATCTTAGCGACCATCTATCAAACATAATTTGCATTTCGTAATGGGAATAGAGCGACTATCAAGAGCGGGTACAATCAATGGTTTACTTGGGGCGGAATATTTAACCATTATGAACTGCTCAAATACACACACAAACATCTTCTGTGTAGGATGCAAGGAGATATTTACGTACTGAAGAAACATATGGTATCTATTAACGTTCTGCAAAGTGATTTCACAAATCCGTTACATCAGAACATCATAGGGTTTTCATTAAAGCTGAGTGTGGTCGAAAAATGTCGAAAATTGGCAAAGGCGTTTTTTTTTTTGTTTGTGGAAGCGGGGGCGGATGGGGGCGCCAGAACGACCATAAGGGCGACATAATTGGCGTGTCAGTGCCCTTTTTGTCGTTCTGGCGGACATATGTGTCGCGTTCTGAGAAAACTGGGCATAATGCTTGTGCGTAAATTGTCATCCCATGCTAATCAGGGACGACAATTTCCGCTTTTATGGAATTTTTCGTTAAAATTATGTCTTTTCTGAGCGAAAATCCAGTTTAGGCGGCAAGTGTCGTCCCAGATTAGTTTGTGCGGACTGCACAGGCTAATCTGGGACGACACTTTACGCACATGCATTATGTCCCGTTTTCTCAGAACACGATTCATATTAGTCGTTTCGTGTTGTCGTGTTGGCGACTGTCTTACAACCCGCCAGCACAACAGAACTGTGTGGCAGAAATCAGACCTTATACGCACGTGATAAAGACAGGGTATTAAGGATTGATTAAAAGTAAGTGTTCTTTGGAAACAACGAAATACTGTTTTTGATGAATAGGTGACCCCTTATGTAAGCTAAACTGGGCTTCTGTCATAATTATTCTTGAGTAGAAATGGTAATAAGAGATTGCCGTTCTTTAATAACATCAGTCATTGTACATCACTGTTTTTAAGGATCAATGGCCAAAATGAAAACTGCTGTTCTTAAATGACACCTATTTATGTGAGCTCGATTGCATCAAATGCATAAGGCTTATTGGAATGCTTTCGAATCCGTTTCCTGGGTAGAACCAGTATTTGGTGACTTTTGGTGAGATCTTAAGAACACTTCTACAGTGGGTATCGAACCCGTGACCTCATAGTTGTTAGGCGGACACCATATCAAGTACGCCACGTCGATTGAACATGGCTTTTCTTGAATAACAGTGACCCTTGAACATTGCTGTTCTAGCGTAACAGTGGCCATTGAATGTTGTTGTTCTTAAATAACAGTGACCATTGAACATTGCTGTTCTTAAATAACAGTGACGATTGAACATTGATATTCTTAAATAACAATAAATATTGAACATTGCTTTTCTTAAATAACAGTGACCATTGAACATTGCTATTCTTAAAAAACAGTGACCATTGAACATTGCTGATCTTAAATAACAGTGACTATTGAACATTGCTATTCTTAAATAACAATGACTATTGAACATTGCCTTTATTAAATAACAGTACCCATTGGACATTGCTTTTCTTAAATAACAGCGACCATTGAACATGGCTGTTCTTAAATAACAGTGACTATTAAACATTGCTATTCTTAAATAACAATGACTATTGAACATTGCTGTCCTTAAATAATATTGACCATTGGACATTGCTGTTCTTAAATAACAGTGACTATTGAACATTGCTGTTCTTAAATAACAGTGACCATTGAACATTGCTATTCTTAAATAACAATGACTATTGAACATTGCTGTTCTTAAATAACAGTGACTATTGAACATTGCTGTTTTTAAATAACAATGACCATTGGACATTGCTTTTATTAAATAACAATGGCTATTGAACATTGCTGTTCTTAAATAACAGTGACCATTGAACATTGCTGTTCTTAAATAACAATGACTATTGAACATCACTGTTCTAGAGTAACAGTGACCATTGAATATTTCTGTTGCTAAATAACAGTTACCATTGAATAATGTTGTTCTTAAATAACAGTGACCATTGAATATTTCTTTTGTTTAATAACAGTGACCAATGAACATTGCTGTTCTTAAATAACAGTGACTATTGAACATTGCTGTTCTTAAATAACAGTGACCATTGAACAATGCTGTTCTTTAATAACAGTCGCTAATGAACATTGCTGTTATATAGTAACAGTGACTATTGAACATTGCTGTTCTTAAATAACAGTGACCATTGAACATTGCTGTTCTTAAATAACAGTGACCATTAAACATTGCTGTTTTAAAATAACAGTGGCAATTGAACATTATGCTCTTAAATATTAGCGGCTAATGAACAATGCTGTTTTTGGATCACAGTGACCATTTAACGTTTTGGTTCTCGAATAACAGTGGCCATTGATCATTGCTGCTGTTGATATACAATGACCATGAACATTGCTGTTCTTGATTTATAATAAGCATTGAACACTACCGTTATTGATTTACAATGAGCATTGAACACTACTGTTTTTGATTTACAATGAGCATTGAACACTACTGTTTTTGATTTACAATGGCCATGGAATATTGCTGCAGTTGATTAACAATGACCATGAACATTGCTGTTCTTGATTTATAATGAGCATTGAACACTACCGTTCTGGATTTACAATGAGCATTGTACACTACTGTTTTTGATTTACAATGACCATTGAATTTTGCTGTTCTTGATTTATAATGACCGTGGATCTGTCTGTTCTTGAATTGCAAATTTCCATTTAACGTTGCTGTTCTTAAATAACAGAACCACTTTCAATAACATCCATTTTAAGTACATATCATAATGTGTTTTAAACTAAATTTAGCTGGTTATTTAGCCTTAACCTTATTTGTGTTTATAGACATGGAAATATAAACAATTACATGTATACTTGTTTTAATTGTTTTATAATATGTTATGAATTTATTCACTTAGTGTGGATCGTAAGTCAATATTTTGACAATATTTTGACAATCATTCAACAATAACTTCGTGCATTTGTACAACTTAGCACACTATTTTAATCATTTCAATCATTATCATTAAATACTTGAAGATAACCATGTAACCACATTTTAAAAAAATATTTGCAGGTTTTAATGCGAGACTTAGAATGAATAAAAAGTCAGAAACCAATACAAAACAATTATGATAAATAACCTTCGGTGAAAACATTCAATTATGACTTTATTTGCAGTTGTTTAAAAACATTAAATCAAACGCATGCGATTTGAATGACATTTATCTATTTACAGATACGTATCACCTTAATAGAGATAGGTGTTTGTATCAAAGCTATATTAGTCTATAATGAAGTTGAAAGACGCGTGGCAATTGTTAATTAGCGTTTTAAAAGCTGCTTTCAACGGTGATTTATCAAATTTGAAATCGTGAAAAAAGCTATTTCATATAGTAATTGTGTTGTTCCGAACAAAGAATAATATCTCTCTGTCCAAGATCTTTGAATAAACAGAGATTGGAAAACTAAATTCAGGCCAATAGAAAATCCGGTGTAATAAGAACATAAATGCAAAAAAAATAATGAATAACTCACCTCTCGCGCGTGGCTTTTGTTGTTCTCTGTTATCGAAGTACCATCCGTTATCAGAGTATCCGCATTACCGGCGTGGTTTATGAATACATGATTTTTTAAAGTGAATATAAAAAAAAATCCTGGAAGTAACACTATTATTTTAAGTTAAATGGTTCCGGATATATATTTCATCAAAACTGTACGATTTAAGACTGAAGTACGATATTCATTATTTATAATGTACACATCATACTTTTGCCTAATTGTTTTATGGAATTTAATGAATGCTCGTTCCAAGGATACTGTTTATAAAACTCTATAATATGAAAAACAGTGAATTGAATTTCAATATAACGTTTTTACTTGTCTGGGGAGTAAGTGAGCGTCAAATATTTCGCGAGTTTATTACCTTATAGTGGCATGTTTGGTACAATTTAAATTTAAGGTATATGCTGTTTTGTGTTACGTTTGTAGAATATATGTGTTGGGATTAACAGCATCCCGGCCTGGCGACGTTGTGTGATGTAAAAAAAAGTCTTTTTACTCTACACGCGCTATGTTTAGTATGATTTTTTACTTATTCACGATTTTGCGACAGCATCATTAAATTGAATGTGTGTAGTGAACCATCGGAGCGTATAGAAAATTGTTTTCTTTCGTCATCCGAAACTTTGTCAACAATTTACACTTGCCTCGCGAAAATGTTGAGTCAAGTCTGTTTAAAGAGAAGTAAGGAATTTAATGGACGGGTTCATTGGTGTTTAACATGTACGCCGCACTAAATTGTAATTCTGAGTGTTGCTGTTGTTTTACAAACGAAAGTGTCTGATAGAATACGTTCTGAAGTAATGTGTTGTTTCCTTTTTTTAAATCAATACTTCATCCTCAGCTGTGTTTCAGCTCGTTAAACATGGGGAAGCCCAGGAAACGCCGCGATCAACAACCGGTACCGGAAGTGAGCAGCGACTACAAGTGGAGCGCCCAGAGCTACCCGCTAGCGGATATTTTAAAGAGCTTTAAGCTTCCGGTCGTGGTTCAATGTCGCGAGGATACGAATGTAGACGTTTTAAAGGTGCGTTTTGGGATTGCTTGAATAAGGCGTTTAGTGAATGTATATATGAGCCTCGCTCTGGGGAAACTGGGCTTAATGCATGTGCGTAAAGTGTCGTCCCATACCAGCCTGTGCAGTTCACACAGGTTAATTTGGGACGGCACTTTCCGCCTACACTGGATTTTCGTTTAGATGAGACCTCCTTTAAACGAAAAATTCCATAAAAGCTTAAAATGTCGTCATAGATAAGTCTGTGCGGACAGCACAGGCTTATATGGGACGATATTTCACGCACATACATTAAGCCCGGTTTTCTCAGAGCGATGCTCAATTATTTTAAAAGCTATGTCTTTGTAACAATGTTTTTATCATACACTGTACACATTTTGTAAGCACCGTAACTAGTGTTGAAGTTTTAACCGATTATTAGCATAATTAAAGTA
This sequence comes from Dreissena rostriformis, assembly GCA_007657795.1. NCBI lineage: Eukaryota > Metazoa > Mollusca > Bivalvia > Myida > Dreissenidae > Dreissena > Dreissena rostriformis. Next base: position 102,235 of record VMBQ01002076.1, on the reverse strand, counting down.
ACAACAAAAAGAGAAAAAAATGCATTAATTAATGAATAACTAAATAACCTGATAACATTGCATGCAATTAAATCGTGTATTACATTCACTTACATAATTATTCATATAAACAGGATATGAAACGTGCCATTATTAAAATTGAATAACAAATCAAGTCACAACAAAGAAATTTTCATAAATATGATTACAAGTTTAACATAACAGAAACCGTTTTAAAGCAAAACATAATTTTGCATATGGATATTTTGATAGAACATGTATCGGATACCGGTTACCATATCCAAATACCGATAAAATAAACTATTTTTATTTGAATTTTCTCTTCTATTTTTAGAATTTCTTTTTCGACCTGCGTCAACCGCTAATGCTTCACAGTCGCCGGAAATGTCGGAAGATTTTCGCGCGTTGCGTTCGGCAGACGACACCCGGGGGCACGATGAAAGAACTACTTCCGGAAGTCGTAATACCGGAAGACTATGCCGGTATTAACTTTAAAAAAACAACACGCGTTAATAAATTAGAATTACATTGGAAGATAAGCCTAGATTTGGGGACCTATGACGTAAGAATAACGTATGGTATCTATTGAAACTTACGTTCTTATTTCTTAGCTCTGTATTCGGTAGTATAGAAATGATTGAAGCTGTTAAAGGCAAAATCTCATTCTTTCTTGTAAATAACAAAATATTTTGTCTACGTCTAAGAAATACTAAGTAAATTTTATCACTAATAAATTTACTAGTTTCTATCATTGTTTTAATTTTGTCAGGTTGGTTCAAGATAAGCAAAGGCCTAGGGTTCACGAAGCCGACACCGCACCGCTCCATCGAGGCCATAGCGCAGATCCCCGGCGAGTTCTTCTTGTGTACCACGGAGTTCAACGCCGTCGTCCTCACCGAGAAAGCGGGGAGTGTGCCCGCGGGTGCGCCTGGCGAAGGCGCCGGTCTAGAGCACGAGAGTTTCGTGCGTCCCGTCGTCGAGGGAGAAGTCCTACGAAAGACCGATATCCAAAGCCTAAATCAGCTGCTACTTCCGGAATGCGAGCGCTCATTGAATAGAGACAACCGATACTTGCTGTGTATTGATGAGAAGGACTGCGAGCTGTATGTGTCCGTGTCGCAAATAGGATTGTTTTATGAGGTTTCGGATGGAAACTTCAGCGGTGACGACAACTGTGTGGTTCAGGTGTCGGACGTTTTAGACGAAATGGTGGAGATGCCTATATACGTGCGGCATATCCTTGGCGACCCTCCGCCCATCTCAAAATTCTACTCACCGACCCTGAAACTCGTTCGCGTCCGTGAGGAAGAGACGGTCATGGGCTCGACGCTTGATCCGGAAGACGTAATGCCGTTTGAGATCCAGACCAACTCTCCGATCCGGTTTGAGATCGCGCTAAACACGCCTATGCTGCAGTCTTGTGGAGAGTACAACGAGGCGATGGAAATGTGCAAGACCGTGGAAAAGAATTACGTGACTGATATGAAACTCGCTGTGACGTTTAAGGTCAAACAGGAAGAAGAAAATGCGGACAAGACTAAAGAAGAACATGAAGGTAACGACAACCTCGCGTTCGTTGCAGACAACATGGACTCGTTGACGAACTCAGCAGGGACGACGACTTCGGTCGGAAAGGAGAGCGAATGCGTCGACATTGAGGCCAACTCAGAGTTCAGCATCCAATGGGAGCCGAGCCCGAGTCTGAGGAATACTCCGGAACACTGCGACTTTGAAGGAGACCCAGACTGTGAGAGCATTGACGAGAGCGTCGACACGGAGCAGGCACGGCGGCTAAACACGGTGCTTGGAGGACATTATTTCAACACTGATGTAAGGGCGGATTTCCGTCACCAGAATGACGTAGAACACCGGGGCCTTTCCAATAAAAACAATAATTACATAAATGTGAAGGAAATGCAACGGTTCTTCGTAACTAGAAACAAAATACCATCTGAACACTGGAGTACGTCGTCGTCGGATCAAATAACCGAAGGAGTAACAGACTTCTCCATGAGAGGTCCTCAAGAAGCGCGAGTCAGAACGAGCTCCCCAGAGCAAATCATAGCTCCCCCAGAGTCTTTTTCGGACAGCCTCGGATCTTTCCCCAGTACGCTTACAACGCCGTCAACAACGCGTGTTTCGAACGTTACCTCTTTCAGTTCAACGCTTACCGGCAACACGTTTAGTTCGAATGATACTCAAGAACATTGCCACAGCGTAAATAACCAGAACTTAATGTTTAACGCACATAATGCAAAAAATGACGCCATACAACGCCATCATAAGCCGTACGTATTCACAGGGGACGTGTATGTTTGTCCGAATAGCGACAGTAGTTTGGATAGTTTAGAAAGCGGAAGTGACGTCAGTGAAGCAAGTGACGTCAGTTCGAGTACCCTTAGTCGCGGAAGCGTAGCCGAGAGTTGGGGAAGTTGGGAGCGGAATAAATTTCGGGTGGTGCGTAGCAAAAACATAAAGGATATACCAAGAGATATTATTGACATTGCGGGACAATCAAAATCAGTTTCAATTAGCGGAAGAACTAACCCTCTTCCGGAAATCACTACCGTTAGTCAGCCGAGGAGTCGATCGGTTTCGGACGATTTGATTTATTTTGAAGAGCCGTCGAAATCGTCGTCTGCAACCAGCATCGTCACGTGTAGAGTAGCAGACGAGATGGTGTTCAGCTGCAAAGACCTTAGACTTTCTTTAGAGGAAATCACGCGAAACGCGCGCAAAAATCACGTGGAAAGCACGTGGCAGGCGTTTTGTTTGGAGCGGTCAAGCTCACTCCCGGTGCGGTCAAACAATACAAAGGCCAAACCAGACATTGATGAGCATTCTTTGAGCTGGGAGCAGCTTAGTCCGAGGAAATGTGAAAGCGCGTCGAATTCCATGCTCAGTACGCCGAGATACTCGAGCACATGCAAAAGGACTAGCCCGAAAAACGCTGCGCTTAAAAAGAACGCCAAAGTCGAAAAACTAAATTTAGATCTAGACAATTCATTATGTGATAAAGCTCAACTTATTTCTGACTCATGTTCTGAGGACAGTTTACAGTATTCCCACCGGAGTTTGGACTCTACGGAAGAGTTCCGGACGGGAGATAACTCTTTCGCATGTTCGGAACACTCGGACATGTCCGTTATAGACGCACCGGAAGACGTGCTGGCCGCCATTGCGGAAATGGAAAGTGCTATAAACTCTGGCGGTTGTAACGATAGCGAGCCGGAAAATGCTGACAATGAAAAAAATGCTGACTCACTTGATCGTGAGCGGATTGAGTTTACGCAGAAAATCAAAATACAGCATGAAATCAAACGACGTTTCGGAGATTGGAATGACGTGGCAGAAATTATATAACAAGACGAATATGAACTTTTATCATAAGTGATCATGTCTTCAGGCGCATGCAACATTTATACGGATTCCGAATATGTGTTAAACGTTACTGACTGTTACCGTTGCTTAATGTTATCAAATGTATTTTACAAATTGTTGCAAATCAAATATTGGTACAAATAAATTCTATTTTATTCATGTCAATGGTCACGACAGAATTCTCCGTGTGAATGTTAATATTCAAAAAATGAATAGTCAAAATAAGTAATTTCCACGGTAGGAATTTAAGTATATGTTCTCAAATTCATCCGCAAAGTTGATTATTAATGTAAAAAAAAAGATTCATTTGTTATTTGTGTTTTAACAAACAACAACAATGAACGTCTTTTGAAATGTAATTCACATACTGATATCCAAAAACAAATCAGGACGTTTTAAAAGCGGTCCAAGAGCTGCGTTCGATATGCCACAGAACATCATTGCGATACCAATAGTTTGTAAAAAAAATACACGGTACAAGGGCGACAACTCACTGACAGACATATATAGCCATACAGAGTTGCCGTTTTTGCTTTCTCATACATGGAAAATGCCTACTAAATTGATGGATCGTTTTGTTTTAAAAACATAATCCATCGAGCAAAACGCATCCGGGTTTAATTAAATAAAGCTTTTACATTACCGGTATACTGTATGCGTGGTTGTAAATATTGCAAAAAAATATCAATGGGACTTGCTCACAACTTGGAAAAATGAATAAAGTTTATTTTATCCAACCAAGCAAAATGACACTCCTGCCTCATCGATAATTTAACAAAAACATGGATTACCTACATAATATTTTACTTCTTCTGAAGTGTCGTTAGCTTGCTTATTGCAGTGGTAGCTAGTAAATTTTGACTCTAGTGGTCACGGGTTTCATTCAACAGAGCCTTCTCACTATATTTATATTTTCTATTATCATTTTAATTATTTATAAAAAAAATTAAACACTTCAAAATATAACAGTTATATTTCTTTAAAAAATGATTATATTATTAAACAAGATGTGTTCGTGAAACACTATGTCACCCATATATTTGACCTTTGACCTTGAAGGATTACCTTGACCTTGACCTTTCACCACTCAAAATGTGCTGCTCCATGAGATACACAGGCATGCCAAATATCAAGTTGCTATCTTGAATATTGCAAAAGTTATGGCCAATGTTAAAGTTTGACGCAAACCAACAAACCAACAGACAGGGCAAACACAATAATGTCCGCCAGTATAGACTGGGGGACATAAAAATACGGAAATCCGTGAATAAGTCCCTTTAAAATTCTATATAGAAAATCAGCAATCTAAAATGTAGCTGTGTATTTCAATGCCAATGTTACCTTACTCTGATGCGATTTAATGAGTCTGTAACCTGCTTATTAAGAAATAATGTTCGGTTTGGAGTTATTTATCTGTAAATCTACAATTACTTTCGGTTTTTGTGCGTATGTGTTAACCACGAGGATGGGTATGCCTGATTTGTTGTATGCGCGTGCACTAGAATGCAAAATCTTAAAAGCATGAGTGTAATGGTGTTATTTATGTTGACGCTATTTTCCTTCGTTAACCTGTCAAGATGATACCAGATACTGATGTTTGATCTGTCAATATGGGCATACAGACCCCACACATCGAAAGTATAATTTGCCATTTACGTTACAATCATCGGGAAAGAAAATCATATGATACTTTTTTTTGTACTTAAAGCTCACATTCAACGGCTTATACCGTATTTAATTATGAGCAGCGTGTATATATTTATTCATTATACTTCACTTTGTTTTCCCATTGTAAAACCCCATGTACCCATTCCTGCTTTATTTGAACATGCTTTGACGCGGCGCGTATTCTAACGGTATCGGTCTATGATTGTATAATATACTAAGACCTTTCATTATATATATGAATATATATTTATATATTATACATATGAGCCTGTGAAAAGGGGGTTTAATGCATGTGCGTATAGTGTCGTCCCAGATTAGTCTGTGCAGTCCGCACATGTAAAAATCAGGGACGACACTTTCTACAGTTATGTTATTTTTTTGTTTAAAGAAGGTCCCTTCTTAGCAAAAATCCAGTTTAGGCGGAAAGAGTCGTGCCTGATCGGGGACGACACTTTACGCACATGCATTAAACCCCCTTTTGAAAGAGGGAGGCTCATATATCCAAAACCTCGACTTAAAAAATATATTGTCGAATGGCACGCATATATTAACTCATTTGAACTGAATTTATATTAAAGGTCTACGATGTAGAACACGTGCGGAGTGATTTCTAAGGCGCACGTGTAATAATAATTACCTATCCTGTGTATACGGTATAAGGATTGGTTCAGTTGCATTATACAATAAGTACCCAACAGACCTCCTATAGATGTTCATCCAAATCTCTTTACGCTGCACTGCTTGTATAACAATATTTTTTTTTGCCATAATATTATGTCATTGCTTGTAATAATTTGCACAGTTGGAAAGACAGCGGCAATAGGGGACATAACGATTTAAAATAATATATTATGAAAAAATTGCATTTAATATGTTCAACCAAATCTGTTCATGCTGCACTGGTTGTATTAAAATATTATTTGTGCCAAAAACATCGCATGGCTTTTTATCCATTTATGCCTAGCGTCTAGAAAAAAGGCATTGACAAACAGTGTAGACCCAGATGAGACGCCGCATGATGCGGCGTCTCATCAGGGTCTGCGCTGTTTGCTTAAAGGAATTTCTGTTAGAAATATTCTAAATATAGAAATCAATATGCTAGACATCCCTTATTTTGGAAATAAATTGATTCAATTGAGAAGGATGGGAGAGTCCACTAGGCATAAATGGGTTAATACCTTGCACAGTTGGAAAGACAGCGCCAACCGGTTTAAAATTATACATAATTTTAAAATTTCATTTAAGATGAAGTTAATTTTTAAAATTGCATTTTAGATATAGTGCCTCACTCAAAATAACTAAATATGATGAGATATGGACGATATGACTTCAGACGGGTTCATACTTGCATAATATGCAGCATGTATGATGTGTGATTCATGCCATTTATTAACCCATTTATGCCTAGTGGACTCTCCCATCCTTCTTAATTAGATCAATTTATTTCCAAAATTAGGGATGTCTTGTATATTGATTTCTATATTTAGAATATTTCTTACAGAAAAAAAATCTTTAAGCAAACAGCGCAGACCCTGATGAGACGCCGCATCATGCGGCGTCTCATCTGGGTCTACGCTGTTTGCCAAGGCCTTTTTTCTAGACGCTAGGCATAACTTAATTTAGCAGCGTTCGTTTCTAATGGACACCAACAGACCAAAATTAAACAAGACATACCGGTATCTTACAATAACATATCTTTGGCGAATATCCTGATTATGAAAATAGAGGTTGACCATTTACGTTTCTAAATAATTGAATTGAAACACAGGTTTAATTATTGCTGTTTGAAATGATTTGTATGCACTGTATCGCATATTCGGGTACATTTTTTAATTCAGGTGTATACAATTTTTAAATCAATACATAGTACATATCACATGTCCTATACTTGAACTGCACTATGTTTTTGCAGAATAAAAGACAAATATGAAATATTCATTAAAAATAGTTGGTTATTCCAGCTATAATTCAAAATTCGTCCCAACGTTTGGGAGTAAAAATAATAGCTAATTAGGTGGTAGTGAATGGCGCTCCCGAAATGCAGCCTCAGGCGCGGAACGACCTCATGAACTTCGAAATACACACAGGCAGTAGTAGAATCTTTTTCATTCGGATGATATAGCTCATTTCACTCCGAGTAGTCACGAATATTTACGATTTCAGCCGATAAGACTCCGAACAGGTAACTGGCTGACCAATGAAATGCTGGAGGGAACATGTACAATTAATCTATTTATAGTAGCAATATTTATAAATTCACTCTGTATCCACAATGTTCCCGCGCAAGCGAAACAGCTGGTAAACATGAGAGAAGCATCTCTATGGCAAGCGGTTCGACGCATAATCCCAAGAAACTAGGTTCTAGAATGAAAACCTAGGTTCTCACGAGAACTATGGTTCCCAAATGAAATCTTGGGTTCTCACGAACACCTAGGTTATCAGAGAGAACGACGCGAAAAGCTTTCGAGAACCTAGTTTCTTGTGAAAACCTTGGATATCAAACGAGAACTTAAGTTCTCAGAATGAAAACCTAAATTCTCATGAAAACCTAGTTTCTCATGAGAACCTAAGTTCTATGTGTCTATGAGAACCTAGGTTCTCATGAAAAACCTAGTTTCTCATGAGAACCTAGGTTCTCTAGCGT
>VMBQ01002076.1:79939-93865 GCA_007657795.1 Dreissena rostriformis | reverse complement strand
GTGGGGGACTTTCACCATCAGAATAAATGAGCCAAGCTCTTTGAAAACAGGCTTAATGGATGTGTGTTGAGTATTGTCCAAGACTAGCTTGTGCAGTCCCCACAGGCCAATCAGGAACAACACTTTTTGCTTATGGTGTTTTTTTTCGGCGTTAGCTGTATACGCCAGGTTTTCACCTTAGCCTGACCTTTGTAAGCGACCAATCAATTCGAATATAAATTTTCCCGCCGGTGGGCCTGAAACTTTTCGCAGAAGAAAACGTGCAATCTACAAACAGATTTCACATTAACATTAATATGTTATTCCGTCGACTTTCTATTTTTGGGAAGTATATAGTACGAAAAGGGATACTACAGTTCGTTTAGCAACTATGTTAACTGCGTATTCAGCATGAAGCAATTGTATCTCTAATGATTAGGTTTGAGAGATAGAGCAGTTTCACACTCAATTCTTGACATCAATACAGAATGTGTGTCCCTTTATATTTAGAAGAAAATTCAGCGCCAGAGCGTTTGTACTTAAAGGCTGTGTTCTCATATTTGGTAATTACTACGATATTGCATTCTGTGCATTCATAAATTTTAGATCATATAAGTATTGTTGTTCAGTAACCTAATATACGCTTTGACGAAAATATTTAAAAGTGTTTCGAAATTGACCGTTAAACACGTAAATGTTTAAAGCTTAAAACAAGCCGTCGTTCCAGCAGTGGAATTGTTATTTCACTTTAACGCATGACATTCCAACCTGCAAGGTATCAAGGTCAGTTTGCGGTCAGTTACAGAAATCATTATATAAACGCTATCGCGAAAACTATGTGCACTGGAAGTTTATTTTGATCAGAAAGATACTAAATAAAGATATTCGGCGATATTATTATGGTATGTCAATCATAGATTTTTAATGTGTTTTTAACAATTGCATGATGAGGACCAATTTTGAATAATTTAATTATAAATATTTATCCATTTAGACCAATTTATTAAGCATGAGCACGATGATTCACGATGTTATTAATAATGGAATCAAATAAGATTCGAGTATTGCCGGCTGACCTATATGCTTTCATTTATTTTCATGCTTCTTGTGTTTTTTCTATTCTGTAAATATAGATATCTTAGTAATAATATCTAGTAAAGCGAAATAAGCCACGACATTTGGCGCAACACCTCGTAATTTATTCGCGTGTGATACAGATAAGAACTGCGCAGAAAAAAGGGATTCGCTATTTTTGACCTCATAGATATAACTTTTGAGAGTTCATTCACACCGATCACAATCAACGCCGTATATCTTTTTAAAAGATATTTCTTGTTATTATTAACAATACAATTAAGAGTGTGAATATTATTTCATTCGCATCAATCGTCTTCCAACAAGAACATTATTAAGTGTACTTGTACTAAAAGACACATAATTTTATAGTGAAATAAACATCACTTTCTTCCACTAAAACTAATACCATTTTAGCATTCTTTTAATTATGGTATTTTTATATGTGGAATTGGGCTTCAAATTTCAACAAAATCTAATAGTTTCAATAAACAGAGAAAGCACTGTTATCGCATTAAAGATTCCGAAAATTAGCAGTTCAGTTCAATTGTCTATTACAACTACAGATAAAACACTATTTTACAACATGTCGCGTTATTTATTTGGGCCTTGCTCTGTGAAAAGGGGGTTAAATGCATGTGCGTAAAGTGTCGTCCCAGATGTCCGCACAGGCTAATCAGGGAAGACACTTTCCGCCTTTTATTGTATTTTTCGTTTAAAGGAAGACTCTTCTTCACGAATATTTTCAGTTAAGGCGGAAAGTGTCGTCCCTGATTAGCCTGTGCGGACTGCACAGGCTAATCTGTAACGACACATTACGTACATGCATTAAACCCCATTTTCTCAGAGCGCACCCATTTATTTTTGGTAAGTATACATTACGTAACTAAACCGGCTACCCAACTGACTTCGTAAGCGTCACCAATATTATTACATTCCACTATTGGACGAGAAACTCGCAATCGAAAGTGTGCTACTCCATTTATAGAACCCATCGACCGGTAAATCTTCAACACTACATGTATGTACAATTATAAATAAGTTCAGCGGAGCGTGGTCGAGTGCGCAACTGTTCGACAGTTTTGGGGTATTTAAATCGATAATTTCTATATGTTTGAATGTCGGCGTTTTGTTTTGCTGTTATTTGATTAAATGGACGTTGGTAGCGAGCCATCAAAGTGTTGAGAGTTTTGAATACCATTTCGTGATAAACTGCCAAACTGTCTTATAACTTTGGACACATATACTAGATAGACAGGTGGATTTAATATAATTACTGTGTTAAAAGACTTCGCGTAAAATCGCAGGACTGAAAACGCGTCAAGCGTGTTTGGAAGTGGAATTAATATTTTATTTAATTAAAGTTGCGAAATAGCAAACCTCGATTCGGTACAGTGAACGGAAACGTCTCGACATGTCCATGAATTATTGTGGATGTATGACCATGTTAATGAACCTTCGAGAAATGCGAAAAATAATAGAATAGCTAATTCCAGATTAACCTTTAAAACAAATGGAAATCAGCATTCTTAGATAACTATATACCGTACTTCGCATGGTTCAGCTGGACTGGCTTTATAAATAATTAATACCCGTCTTCGCGTGCGTCGCATGTAATGTCCGTCCGTCTTTGATTAAGAAAGCCACAACGTGGTAAATTTGTTGTTTAGTGTTGTTGTTGTTTTTTGCCCGTGGCGGTGGCGTTCCAGGCGCCAGCTGGTGCTGAACGCTCTGGTCGACCAGTCAGCTTCCCGTTTGCTACCGACTAAATCCGTGTAAAAGACCGTCGTCTATTTGGACCGGAAACAGTTTCCGACGAGATGTCGGCCCGTCGGACAGCCCGAGTGTCGGAGAGCGGGTCGGCGCAGCAGAAGAGAGCTCAGTGGAGCACGCAGGCCTATACGGTAACCGGATCTAAAATCAATTTTATACAGTACACTAAACTAAAGAGGTGTGTATTTCTAAGTTTATGAGGTCTTTCTGCGCCTGAGGCTGCATTATATGAGGACTTATCTGACTCACGAAAGTTTTGATTTTTTTATATATTAAATATCTACAATTTCCAGCTATTTAGAGTTTTACTGGAAGATTTAAAATATTGGTGTTGTCTTGTGTTGTGGAAGGGGGCCGGAGTATTGGGGATGGTGACCACCAAGGCAACCAAACTCACATGCCTCTGGAAACAGGGGTTGAACCCGGGTCGCCTATGTGAAAAGCGCGTGTACCAACCCTGCGCTAGCCGGACAGCCACTTAACTATAAATTGATGGCCTCATACATTTAAATGTCGAATGATTATTCAAGTTCAATAGTCAGGCATAATCGGCTTGAACAAAACCACCGAAATGCCAATAGCATTGTTAGTTTTACAAATACCATTAATATTGAAATAGTGTGTTATATATACAATTTTGATCTCTTATTTTTAATATATTCACTATTGTTTTCGGGAAATCTTACTTATGACATCGCAGTCGTCTGTCAATCTTAGAAGATTTGTGTCGATAAAAAAACATGTGACGAACGTTTATGTCGACAAACGTAGAGCATTGCCATTGAGAAATACTGTGTCGTGTTCTGAGAAAACTGGGCAAAATGCATGTGCGTAAAGTGTCATCCCAGATTAGCCTGTGCAGTCCGCACAGGCTAATCCGGGACGACACTTTCCGCCTAAACTGGATTTTCGCTAAGAAGAGAATCATTTAAACAAAAAATTCAATAAATCGGAAATTGTCGTCCTTGATTAGCCTGTGAGGACTGCACAAGCTAATCTGGGATGACAATTTACGCACAAGCATTATGCACAGTTTTCTCAGAACACGACACAACTAAGAAGTGTAAACTATTACAGGTGGACGAACTGCTAGGCCAGTTCAGCCTCCCGCAAATAGTGAAGTGTAAACCCCTGTCCATCCTGGTCAAGCGGGACAGCTCACAGCTTCCGGTCAACCTCGGCCAGCCGATACTGCTGTTCGAGTCTCGCGCCGTCCGGAAGTTACTGGCGCGGAACGTGGTTCTGGACCCTTTGACCGGCCGCTTTACAGAGAACGACGATACCGTGACCATACCCAAAGACTATGAAGGTACGATTTTGAAAACTTTATCACTTTCCAAAATCGTAAACTTGCTTGGGCCTCAGAAAGTAATTTTTAATTAGTTTAATTTAGTTAAGTTTAAACATATTTATTTAAGCTCGCTTGCATTTAAAGTACTAAGTACTTATTTGAAACACTGTCGAGTCCGTTTCCTGGGACTAGAACCAGAAGTTGGTGTCTATGGAGGAGATTTAAAGAACGCTCCTACAGTGGGGATTGAACCCGTGATCTCCCGGTCAATTTGTTATTGAGTATTCAATTATGAATGCGCATTTTGATTAGCCGATATAACCATAAGATGCTATCACCCATTTTTCTCTTCGAATATTTCCTCCATGAACCACTGGATTATGCAAATACAAAACCCTTTCAATATTTTTATTTTTAATTAGAGCACACTAGAACACGATCCAAATCAATCAATACGCTATTGTATTCACTTTTTGACCGACACACGGTTTGCTTTCATTCATTGTGGCCTATATTGTTTGATTATGTATACTTATTATATAACTCTTTTTATTACAGTAAACGTGGGCGAGTATTACTCAATGAGCCTCGCTCTGTGAAAAAGGGGGGTTTAATGCATGTGCGTAAAGTGTCGTCCCAGATTAGCATGTGTAATCCACACAGGCTAATCAGGTACGACACTTTCCGCTTTTATTGTATTTTTCGTTTAAAGAAAGGCTGTTCTTGAGGAAAATCCAGTTTCGGCGGAAAGTGACGTCCCTGTGCAGTCCGCACATGCTAATCTGGGACGACACTTTACGCACATGCATTTAATCCTCTTTTCACAGAGTGAGGCTCCATAAGTGTCACTCGCCCACGTTTACTGTTATAAAAGGAGTTATGAAATCGCGATATCGATCGCACATAAATGGGACTCGGTCGCGCAATATTGATATTTTAAGTACATGTAAAAGTTAAATCACTTATAGTACCGTGCCCTAAAATGACTTAGAATAGTTGCACGTGTGCCTGTTTTCCTACGTATGAGGTACGTGTACATATAAAGTGGAATACACAAAAATAAAATGTGACTCTATGACTAAACCGCATTCTGCTCAATTTCTCAATTTAATGTACACTGACATTAAGCTCGTCTTGCTTTCTGCTCGGTGTTTTAGATGTGAGGCTGTGGATCTAAAAAGTTTGGTTAAGAAAACCACCGTCAAAATATGTTAAGTGTGTTTCATATTCGTGCACTGACACAAAGTGTTTTTTCACGGACCCATATATAATTATTTGAACGTAAATTGACCCTACTCCCACTTCTGCCAACGCAGCCTCCGCAAAGAGATCAAATTAGCTGCTTTCGCGAAAAGCTCAGCGAATCCCTGACGCCATTGCAAACCACGTGATAATGATCAATTAAAATAGTTCTTATATTATGCATGGTTTAATTAGTTATTTTTTATTTTCTCATTCGACTTCCTTAAAGCGATCTACTAGCATATTATCATTTACGTAAAACATTGGTCTGATTCAATAAGAAAAACGAGAGTTAATATCTCATATTCCTTCCAAATCTGCAGGGATTTTACTTGTGTGTTTGATTGCCGCTTCGAAACGTTTGTACCCATCCAGTCCCCGAGATACAATCGTTACGCCTGTCATCAAATCGGGGGCTATTGTCGGTACTGTCAAAGTTATCAAGTCTGTAATCTGTAGATTATTGTTGACAGACCCGGGATACTTTTAGCCGAATTTCAACTCAAGCATGCCATATTAAGAGTCTTTAACCCTGCGGCCCTATGTATTGTTCGTCAAACGTCGTATATTGACAATACATGTTATAGATTACATCATAAATCTTCAAAACCAAATCTGGCCCGTCAATATTCTACTAGTCCAAATTATGGCTTAACCCACCAAGCGTCAGTAAATTGTGTCAGTTACTTAAGTGTTATGAAATAATGTAATATTTAAAAACAACGCTCGACTACATCAATAGTTGTGCATTTATTTACAAATGCGACAGGTACACAATAAAAGTGTAAATCTATCGGGTTTTTATCATTTACCTTTTAAGGCCTAGTTTAAGGAATGCTAATCCTCTCCTCATTTGGTATTCCTGTCCGCGTATTGGTTCTCATACACCGTATATTGACCCTCCATAAAATCTATAATCATAATCTTTTCTCTCAGCTGACCGAGAAATGGCTGTGCAGGATTTTAATAATGAACAATTTTATTTCTTTGTTTAATTAAAATCCACTGTATTCATTAATAATAATAATAATAATAATAATAATAATAATAATAATAATAATAATAATAATAATAATAATAATAAAAATAATAACAACAACAACAACAACAACAACAACAACAACAACAATGTCGTAATTATCTTATTCGCGTTATTTTTGTCCTGGCGGATGTATTTGTCGTTCTTTCGTGTTGGCGTGTTGGCGACCTGATTTACAACTGCCAACACGCCAGAACGACATGACTTAAATCAGCCACCATAAGATGAGTATGCTTATTTAATGATTTATAAGATGAGTATGCTAATTTTAAGAAAATTGCCCCTTCCCACTCGATTATTGTATCAGCTCTAGTAGACCACAACTGTCTCACATTTCATGTGTTTTCAAAATGTCTCGGATAAGCGATCAGCGAGTACATTAATTACAAGCGATGGCGTACATTTTTTTTTTAAGTACGGTGATCCGTTATGGCCATTCGTTTTCGCAATTTCGGTCTCTGGGTATCGAATGCGATAACGCGCAAACACTAGACGAATGAGCGGAAGCACGATGTGAGCTTGCAATAGTACGAGTCGTGATCGCAAAATGTTTGTCACGAGCTCGCATCGTAATCTTGTGGTTTCGCATTTTGTGGTCGCCCCATTTTATCCACAGGTTGCAGCGAGCACAGGATGCGACGTTGCTTAATTAATTACACTTTTTCCGCTTCGTATTCTCGCAAACTATCGCGAGAACTGGGAAACGCAATACAAATGAACAGGATAACGACGAGAGATCGCATTAACACGATGCGAGTTTACTAGACTACGATGTGATATTGCGAAACCACGATGCATGATCGCAAAATTAGTATCATGATCGCACATTGTTTTATCGATTTCGCTTTGATCGAGATTACCCGGAAACGCAATACAAAGGCACAAGATAACGACGAGAGATCGCATAAACAAGATGCGAGTTTACGAGAATACGATTTGATATTGCTAAATCACGTTGTATGATTGCGAAATTAATATCATGATATCGCATAGCGTCTTCTCGATTGCATGTGCAAAAAAAAGACATTTCAATGGTGTGGCGTTCTCGCCCTTGTTCGAAAAAAAGGTCGATGATTCAAAATCACGATTGCGATAATACTGTGCTATAATGCGAGCATTAGATGAGACATCGCGAGATTACGATGTAATGTGGCGTGTTCTGAGAAAACTGGGCAAAATGCTTGTGCGTAAAGTGTCATCCCAGATTAGCCTGTGCAGTCCGCACAGGCTAATCCGGGACGACACTTTCCGCCTAAACTGGATTTTCGCTAAGAAGAGACATCATTTAAACCAAAAATTCCAAAAAAGCGGAAATTGTCGTCCCTGATTAGCCTGTGCGGACTGCACAGGCTAATCTGGGATGACAATTTACGCACAAGCATTTTGCCCAGTTTTCTCAGAACACGCCACTAATGTTTGTTTAAAATAATGCACAATGTTAGGACACATTTTGCAACCTCGTGTCGTTTTATCGCGTTCTGTCGCTTGGAATATCGGTCCAGATTTCTTTTAAACAGAATTTTTAGTTCAATCTTATTTTTATTCATATAACAATAAAGTGTGCAAAAATGCCATATTACAATATATAAGTTCAATGACGATTTTATGTGAAATTGTATTTGAAATGGGAAACATAAATTGTATTTGAAATGGGAAACATAAATTGTATTTGAAATGGGAAACATAAATTATTTTTTCTATAACACTGTCAACATTTAAATACTATGAATCAATGAACTATGTGGCTTTTTAAAGCCAATAACACTTTAAACCAATTTAAGAATTCTTGTGAAAAAAGGGGCCAGCGGTCAAATGAGTGCAACCAGAGGCCCTGACAAAACACCGAAATAATGTGTATGTTTCTCAATCTCCATATTTAAGTTATATATTTTGAAGAAATAAATTATGATTACCACTGTTTGTGGTCGGTATGAATTTCTAAGAAAGAAGTCTACTGGAAATATCTTTTTTTAATTATTGCAAAACCAAAACTATTAAAATCTCTAAGTACATGTATAGCTATATTAAATCATGCATGTGGGTGTATTTATTAGTGGTTTTTAGTGGGATGGAGATCATTCACTACATGCATGATACTGTGTAGGTGGTTAAAGGAAACGGCTCTCTTCACTAATACTATTAATAAGAATTTAATAACCTGCCATATATTTATCTTATTGAAGAATGATACAAGTTTGTTAGCTGTTGTATAATAACGGTTTTCGGTAAAGGCCAGTCGCTGGTTCGTTCTTTCAAACATCTGAATTGCTGATACGAAATGTAATGCATCACGATGTGAAATTACAAGACGAGATCCCGTAATGTATCTCGCAAACTTGAATGGTAATTTCATGCCCCTCAATTGTATTTTCGCTTTCTCGATCGTGTATATCCAAACGTCGAAAAATGCGAAAACAAAATATGAGAGACACAGCTATGATGTCCCATAATTTAAATGAGCCTTGTTCTGTGGAAAGGGGGTTTAATACATGTGCGTAAAGTGTCGTCCCTGGTCAGCCTGTGCAGTCGGCAAGCCTAATCATGGACGGCACTTTCCGCCTTAACTGGATTTTTGCTAAGAAGAGACTTTCTTTAAACGAAAAATATCATAACAGCGGAAAGTGGCGTTCCTGATTAGCCTGTGCGGACTGCACAGGCTAATCTGGGCCGACACTTTACGCACATGCATTAAACCCCCTTTTTCACAGAGCGAGGCTCAAATGTATAGTTTTGCAAAATATATAAATTATATAATTCATAAGGTACTAGCACTGCTTACTGCGAAGCATGCTATCACTAATGACACGTTATACCTAAAAACTGTCATTCATCCTTTTTATAAAATATTCAGCTGTTCGCAACTTCGCCGCGAAACGAGTACATCTGCAATTTGTGGATACCTGCTGGCGAAAGTTGTTCATTCAAGACGCCTTAAGCCTCAATAATGAAGTGTACGGAAGAATAGCATTATACCCACACACTGGTCGATATTTGCGACATTTTACACTTTGTGGGCAAAATTAGGAGATAATGAATGAACGCTCAGTCGTTTCGTTCAACCGATTTAAGCCTCGCAATTTCGTTTAATTCAGGTTCTAATTATAGGTTGACCTGTTTTTCAGTAATTTTGTGCCGTTTGTACTGCACATCTGTTCCATGTACACGTATATAGCTGTATCAACAATCTATTTTACACCGTCTTCTATCGTACATTGCACGTTGTCACGTGTACAAATACAACATATGTTTCTCGTGTTCTGAGAAAACTGGGCAAAATGCTTGTGCGTAAAGTGTCGTCCCAGATTAGCCTGTGCAGTCCGCACAGGCTAATCCGGGACGACACTTTCCGCCTCAATTGGATTTCCGCTAAGAAGGGACATCATGTAAACGATAAATTCCAAAAAGCGGAAATTGTCGTCCCTGATTAGCCTGTGCGGACTGCACAGGCTAATCTTGGATGACAATTTACGCACAAGCATTATGCCGAGTTTTCTTAAAACACGACACATGTATGTAATTGATTGTGTAGGTATCTCCCAGTATGAGATTTAATGAATTTCATGCTACGCAATCAATGCCTTTAAAAGTAAATTTATTTCCACTAACATTGCCCCAAAAATTGGTTGGTACATCGGCTAAACTTTGCTGTGTTTTAACCTTTTTTTACGATATCTTTTGAACGAGAATATGGCATGGCATGCGGAAATCTTCCAAATCTCTGTTTAAGTTAATTTTAGTTAATTTAACGTTAATGTAGTGAATACGATCTAATGGATCAAGAATTGCCTCAAACTTAACAAATAAGTTAAAGATCGGCGCCTAAAATTAGGGTCGGTCGGATTGAAACAACAACTTTTGTTTACGCTTTATACCGAATTAACTTGTATGCATTAGATTGACTTAAACATTATGCTTTTCGTTTTTGTTTTTTTCAACATACTTTGTTTTCATAATAATTGTTATATCGTAGTTGAATTAAGTTATTACACTCAACTCTTCTACCTCTAGGCTCGTTCCTACGACTGCGTTCGCGGACCTCCAAAGACCACACGAAGCACAAGGCGATCGAGTCCCTGGCCAGCAATAACATCAAAGCGTTCCTCAACCTGAGCAAGATGGCCGCCTACCGGATGGTCAGCCCGCACAATGGCGTCGGCGAGTACCCCCGTCTGGACTACCTTCCCGGAAACGTGTTTGCCGTAGACAACTTGCTCGCCGGAAGCGTGAAACTGAAGCAGGATGGGAAATTCCTGGTGCATAAAGATAAAAATAATTCCTCGAAAGAAATGAATTTGCTTATGTGTCGCGACGACAAAGACAATCCGATCGTCATGCCCCTGAGTCAGAGTGGCGAGTTCGTAGAAATCATACCGAATGACCTCAACGGAAGCAATCGTCTTTCCGTCAACAGCGCCGAGCTTGTCGAGAAACAGACATTTCCCATCATCGTTCGCTACATCCGGGGACCTTTCAAACCGCGCTTGAAAAGCTTCACCGGGCTGTTAACCCTGCTGGATTCGTTCGAGGAGAATACGGTAGTGGGATGTGTCCTCGACAAGAACGGTTACACGTTCATGGAACTGCCTGTGTGTTCACCGTTGACCTTTCACCTTGCGCTCAATTACACCGAACTTCAAGGTCATCCGATGGTGAAAAACGCTTTACGGCTTTGCGACACCAACGGTCACAATTTCGCGCGCGATTTGAAATTCAAATTCAAGTTTGCGCAACGCACTGAACTACCGGAGACTCCTGATAAGCCTGCAGATGACGCCGATGATCCCGGTGAGTCACCAAGCGCTCGCAATAGCATGAAAGGAGTTGGTGTGACCACAACTTATATCTATATTTGAAAAGAGTTTGTCGGTAAAGACGGTCAAACCAAAGTCACACATGCACTGTTTTGGTTAGTGTTTCACGTGCATATGAAAAAGAACGTGACACGTGTAGAGTAAGGAGCGCGTGATAGTGTAAAGACAGCAAGTAATAAGTGGATTTGCGATCGTCAAGTCTGGTTGTTTCTGAGGTTCTTATGTATGTGCGACTTAAAACTACGGGGAAACACACCGTTTTAAATGAAGACCTCTTGGTGATGTTAATGCATAAAAGTGCTCAAAGTAAATCGGTGTTATGGATTAGGTCTGCCGGCTTAACGAAGATGACTGTATAACAATAGGATAACCATAGGACCTGATTACCGAAGAGTACAGGTTTACTGAACAAGTGTATTTTCATAAAAAACTGTACTTATTTAATAGTATTTAACCATATTTAAGCTTAGTTTACAACCAGCATATTTTAGTTTGTTTTTTTTTCAAAATACGTTCGGGTATAATTATGCATACGTGTTAAAAAAATGCATTTCAGTCGCGCTCTGAGAAAACGGGGTTTAATGCATATGCGTAAAGTATCGCCCCAGGTCAGCCTGTGCAGTCCACACAGGCTAATCAGGGACGCCTAAACTGGATAATCGTCAGGAAGAGTTCCTTTAAACGAAATATACCATAAAAGCGGAAAGTGTCGTCCCTAATTAGCCAGTGCGGACTGCACAGGTTAATCTGGGACGACACTTTACGCACCTGCATTAAACCTCTTTTTCACAGAGCGAGGCTCATTAGCTTTGTGAAATGAAGGATACTGTCGTCAGTGATATAATCGTTCAAACACACGTTCACTCAAATACGCTTCGCTTCTTTGATCTGTAAAATATAGCGACGACGGAATTTAGTATACCATGGATTGTGAAGATGCAATGATGTGTATCATTATGGGTTTGTTAAAGGGATCGGGCTCGGATTTTACTCAAAACAATTCTGGGATTGTTTTTACAAGGCTCCAAATTTTATTCGTTTTAAACCGAAATCTTATCGTTTCAAAGATGTACCTAAATAATGACTCGAATGGATAAAAAATATACACACAATAGTTTCTACTTTAAACGTGTATGTAACCGTAAGATATCTTACATAGAAAGAGCGAAAGGCTTAAAGGGTGATTAAAGGGACTCGTTCACAGTTTTTCGCTTTTTTTTGAATGTCATAAAATGAACTCAATAACTATACTGATATATGTTATAATAGTTTAATTATAATAGCAAGCACAAGTATTCGTTCATTCGTTGTGTCTCGAACCCAGGACCTCTCGAAACAAAATCTAACGCTCTACCATACAGCCAAGCCGTCTTTTTAAGTGATGAGATAGTTTAAACACTATTATAGTAATACAAGTTTTTGCGAAAATATTGATGAAAAGCTTTAACATACCGATTTCAATTGTTGACTCTCCTTTAACGAACTGATATGTTTTACATTTTTCTTTATCATGAGAGTTATTTTGCTTGTTATCCCCCGCCAGAGGCGGAGGGATATTGTTTTGCGTTGTCCGTCCGTCCGTCCGGCTGTCCGTCCGGCACTTTTGTGTCCGGAGCAATATATTGGAAGTGCTTTGGCGGATTTCATTGAAACTTGGTATGAGTATATATATGGATAAGAGGATGATGCACGCCAAATGGCATTGTATACCATCTGTTAATAACGGAGTTATGGCCCTTTGTATCTTGAAAAAATGCTTTTTACTGTACTAGGCACTTTTGTGTCCGGAGCCATATCTTGGAAGTGCTTTGGCGGATTTCATTGAAACTTGGTATGAGTATATATATGGATAAGACGATGATGCACGCCAAATGGCATTGTACACCATCTGTTAATAACGGAGTTATGGCCCTTTGTATCTTGAAAAAATGCTTTTTACTATAGGCACTTTTGTGTCCGGAGCCATATCTTGGAAGTGCTTTGGCGGATTTCATTGAAACTTGGTATGAGTATATATATGGATAAGACGATGATGCACGCCAAATGGCATTGTACACCATCTGTTAATAACGGAGTTATGGCCCTTTGTATCTTGAAAAAATGCTTTTTACTATAGGCACTTTTGTGTCCGGAGCCATATCTTGGAAGTGCTTTGGCGGATTTCATTGAAACTTGGTATGAGTATATATATGGATAAGACGATGATGCACGCCAAATGGCATTGTACACCATCTGTTAATAACGGAGTTATGGCCCTTTGTATCGTAGTATGTTCATTCGTCCGATTCGCACCCATCCTTAAACAAAATATATGTTGCGGGGGATATCAATTCCACGAATTTGCTTGTTTAAATATAATTAATACGTTTATTTTTATTAGCTATGAAAATTTATTTGACAATTTATTTTTTTGGTTTTTAAATGGTAACAAGACCCTTTTATGAAATTGAGAAATGTAATGCTTTTACCAGGGGTCTTTGTACAACCGGACTATGAGGCTTAAACGTTACGGAAACTGTTCTTTTTATCAGCCTGTATGTCAACGAACTGTGCGTTATATAGTGTTGAATGGCAGCTAAACGGTTGTATTTTACAGAATGAACTGTGGGTGTGTGCATGACATGGGATGGACATATACTGTTACACCACAGTCCATTTCATTTGCATTAAATACCATTTGCTCTGTATATATACATATATAAATATATATATATATA
>VMBQ01002076.1:57687-72229 GCA_007657795.1 Dreissena rostriformis | reverse complement strand
TTATGCCGTGTTCTGAGAAAACTGGGCATAATGCTTGTGCGTAAATTGTCATCCCAGATTAGCCTGTGCAGTCCGCACAGGCTAATCAGGGACGACAATTTCCGCTTTTATGGAATTTTTCGTTTAAATGATGTCTCTTCTTAGCGAAAATCCAGTTTAGGCGGAAAGTGTCGTCCCGGATTAGCCTGTGCGGACTGTACAGGCTAATCTTGGATGACACTTTACGCACAAGCATTTTGCCCAGTTTTCTCAGAACACGCCACATATCACACCAATGCAGTACAATTAACATTGGTTCAGTAACTCGTATACCGGTATGTCTCAGATCCAAAAACTTGTTTGCACAAAAAGTAGGTGATTTCCCAAAAGTGAACATCCTTTACGCTATACTACACAAAATATATCGTCAATCAGTTTTTCACTTATTCACTTTATACCTGTAGAAGAGGAAACGGAACGTTTTCTACTCTGCGCAGTTTACGTGTATTTTAACATATGCGAAAATTTCGTTTATTAACTCGGGTCTATTGGCGGGAAATTTTCGCAATATTTTATTGGACATTATAGTGACCTTTTCACGCTTTGGTAAATTGACAAAATTATATAAAAAATGTTTCAGATTCATAAAGTTTCATTGTAGTTATGATATTTGTGAGGAAACAGTTATACTGAACATTAACCATGCTCTAAAATATCCATTATATGCATCTTATGACGATTTAAAAACCTGAAAATTATAAAGCATTGCAACGCGAAACGATTGAATAATTTGGAGAGTCCTGTTGATATCCTTATATTTTGTGACACTACGAGGAGTGCTTATATAAAGTATAAAATACACTAGTCACTGTATAAGCACGGATGACCAGTTGGTCTGAGCGTTAGACTTTTACTCCAGGGGTCAGTGGTTCGAGCCCAGTTGCGGATTACTTTTTCTGCTTTCTTAAATTATATTTTTGTTTCATACTGCAACTCTTTAGTTCCAATCTTTAATATTAAAAGCATTTACTGACAAACTGCAAAACATGCCACAATCTGTGAAAAGGTCCCTTTAACAATCATCCTAAAGGTCAAAACCTGGGTAAGACAGCTTCGCCGAACAATATGAAAGCAAGAGTTGTGTATGTTGTGCACTGCACTTTCCCGCAATAAGATTTATTTGCCGGTAAAGTTTGAAGTTGATACCTCTAATATATATTTCTAAAGATATGCCCCGGACAAGAAATCCGACAGCCGGACGTCCTGACGCCAACCTGAAACCATAACATATAAAATGGAAGCCAATCAAGAAGTCTGTTGCATCTCATTCTTATACTGTGGACACATTTTGTAGTCTGTAGAGCATGTCATTCTAGCATTGTAAGTCAATTAAGAAGTCTGTAGCAACTCATTCTAACACCGTGAAACAATTTTGTGGTCTGTAGTGCTGTCATTCTAGCATTGTAAGTTAATATAGGATCTGTTACATCTCATTCTTACACTGTAAACACATTTTGTAGTCTGTAGTGCATGTCATTCTAGCATTGTAAGTCAATATAGAAGTCTGTTGCATCTTATTCTTACACTGTGAACCAATTTTGTAGTCTGAAGTGCATGACATTTTAGCATTGTAAGTCAATATAGAAGTCTGTTGCATCTTATTCTTACAATGTGAACCAATTTTGTAGTCTGTAGAGCANCTGTATCATCTCATTCAAACACTGTGAACCAATGTTGTAGTCTGTAGTGCATGTCATTCTAGCATTGTAAGTCAATTGACTAGCCTGTAGCATCTGATTCTAACAATGTGAACCAATTTTGTAGTCTGTAGCGTATGTCATTCTAGCATTGTAAGTCAATTGACTAGTCTGTAGCATCTCATTCTAACACTGTGAACCAATTTTGTAGTCGATAGTGCATGTCATTCTAGCATTGAAAGTCAATTGACAAGTCTTTGCATCTCATTCTAACACTCTGAACCAATTTTGCAGTCTGCATTGCATGTCATTCTAGCATTGTAAGCCAATTTAGAAGTCTGTATCATCTCACTCTTACACTGTGAACCAATTTTGTAGACTGTAGTGCATGTCATTCTAGCATTGTAAGTCAATTGACTAGTCTGTAGCATCTCATTCTAACACTGTGAATAAAGTTTGTAGTGTGTAGTGCATGTCATTCTAGCATTGTAAGTCAATTGACTTGTCGGAAGCATCTCACTCTAACACTGTGAACCAATTGTGTAGTCTGAAGTGCATGTCATTCTAGCATTGTAAGTCAATTGACTAGTATGTAGCATCTCATTCTAACACTGTGAATACAGTTTGTAGTGTGTAGTGCATGTCATTATGGCATTGTAAGTCAAGTGACTTGTTGGAAGCATCTCACTCTAAAAATGTGAATCAATTTTGTAGTCTGTAGTGCATGTCATTCTAGCATTGTAAGTCAATTGACTAGTCTGTAGCATCTCATTCTAACACTGTGAATAAAGTGTGTAGTGTGTAGTGCATGTCATTCCAGCATTGTGAGTCAATTGACTTGTCGGAAGCATCTCACTCTAACACTGTGAACCAATTGTGTAGTCTGTAGTGAATGTCATTCTAGCATTGTAAGTCAATTGCCTAGTCTGTAACATCTCATTCTAACACTTTGCATCAATTTCGTAGTGTGTAGTGCACGTCATTCTAGCATTGTAAGCCACTTGACTTGTCTGTAGCATCTCATTCTAACACTTTGAATCAATTGTGTAGTCTGTAGTGCATGTCATTCTAGCATTGTAAATCAATTTAGAAGATTGTATCATATCACTCTAACACTGTTAACACATTTTGTAGTCGGTAGTGCATGTCATTCTAGCGTTGTAAGTCAATTTAGAAGTCTGTAGCATCTTATTCTGACACTGTGAACCAATTTTTATGTCTGCAGTGCATGACATTTTTGCATTGTAAGTCAATTTAGAAATCTGTTGCATTTCATGCTAACACTGTGAACCAATTTTGTAGTCTGTAGTTTATGTCATTCTAACATTGTAAGTCAATTGACTAGTCTGTAGCATCTCATCCTAACAATGTGAACCAATTTTGAAGTCTGTAGTGCATGTCATACTAGCATTGTAAGTCAATGTAGAAGTCTGTAGCATCGCATTCAAACACTGTGAACACATTTTGTAGTCTGTAGTATGTCATTCTAGCCTTTAAAGTCAATAAAGAAGTCTGCAGAATCTCACTCTAACACTGTGAACACATTTTGTAGATTGTAGTGCATGTCATTCTAACATTGTAAGTCAATTGACTAGTCTGTAGCATCTCATTCAAACACTGTGAACCAATTTTGTAGTCTGTAGTGCATGGCACTCTAACATTGTAAGTCAATTTAGAAGTCTGTAGCATCTCATTCAAATACTGTGAACCAATTTTGTAATCTGTAGTGTATGTCATTCTAGCATTGTAAGTCAATTGACTAGTCTGTAGCATCTCATTCTAACACTGGTAACCAATTTTGTAGTCTGTAGTGCATGACATTCTAGCATTGTAAGCCAATTTAGAAGTCTATAGCATCTCATTCGTACACTGTGAACCTATTTTGTAGTCTGTAGTGTATGACATTCTAGCATTATAAGTCAATTTAGAAGTCTGTACCATTTCACTCTTACACTGTACGCCAATTGTGTAGTCTATAGTGCAAGTCATTCTAGCATTGTAAGCCAATATAGAAGTCTGTTGCATCTCATGCTAACACTGTGAACCAATTTTGTAGTCTGTAGTGCAAGTCATTCAATAATTGTAAGTCAATATAGTAGTTTGTTGCATCTCATGCTAACACTGTAAACCAATTTTGTAGTCTGTAGTGCATATCATTCTAGCATTGTAAGCCAATATGGTAGTCTGTAGCATCTCATTCTAACAATGTGAACCAATTTTTTAGTCTCTAGTGCAAGTCATTCTATAATTGTAAGTCAATTTAGAAGTCTGAAGCATCTCACTCTTACACTGTGAACACATTTTGTAGTCTGAAGTGCAGGTCATTCTCACATTGTAAGCCAATCAAGAAGTCTGGAGCATCTCACTCTTACACTGTACACCAATTTTGTAGTCTGTAGTGAATGTCATTCTAGCATTGTAAGTCAATATAGAAGTATGTTGCATCTCATGCTAACACTGTGAATAAATTTTGTAGTCTGTAGTGCATGTCATTCTAGCATTGTAAGTCAATATAGAAGTATGTTGCATCTCATTCTAACACTGTGAACAAATTGTGTAGTCTGTAGTGCATATCATTCTAACATTGTAAGTCAATTTAGAAGTCTGTTGCATCTCATTCTAACATTGGGAACCAATTTTGCAGTCTGTAGTGCATGTCGTTCTAGCATTGTAAGTCAAGTTACAAGTCTGTCGCATTAAACTCTAACACTGTGAACCAATTTTGTAGTCTGTAGTGCATGCCATTTTAGAATTGTAAGTCAATTGACGAGTCTGTAGCATCTGACTCTAACACTGTGATTCAATTTTGTAGTCTGTAGTGCATGCCATTCTAGCATTGTAATTAAGTCAATTGACTAGTCTGTAGCATCTCACTTTTACACTGTAAGCCAATAGTGTAGTCTGTAGTGGATGTCATTCTAGCATTGTAAGTCAATTGACTAGTCTGTAGCATCTCACTCTTACACTGTAAGCCAATTTTATAGTCTGTAGTGCATGCCATTCTAGCGTTGTAAGTCAATTGACTAGTCTGTAGCATCTCACTCTTACACTGTACGCCAATTTTATAGTCTGTAGTGCATGCCATTCTAGAGTTGTAAGTCAATTGACTAGTCTGTAGCATCTCACTCACTCTTACACTGTAAGCCAATTTTATAGTCTGTAGTGCATGCCATTCTAGCGTTGTTAGTCAATTGACTAGTCTGTAGCATCTCACTCTTACACTGTTAACCAATTTTGTAGTCAATAGTGCATGTCATTCTAGCGTTGTAAGTCAATTTAGTAGTCTGTAGTGCATCTTATTAAACCAATGTAAGCCAATTAGGAGACTGTAGTGCAGCTCATTCTATCCAACGCAGTAAAACGCAAATCATTAAAGGACTGTAAGCCAATTAAGTAGTCAGTAGTGCATGCCATTCTAGCCCTATGAGCCAATGTAGTAGTCTATTATGCATCTCATTCTAGCACTGTCAGCCTCTGTAGTAGTCTGTAGCGCAAATCATTCTAGAACTGTAAGCCAATTAAGTAGTCAATAGTTCATGCCATTCTAGCACTGTATGAACATTTATTAGTCTGTAGTGCATCTCATTCTAGCCAGCGTAGTAGTCTGTAGCGCATATATCATTAAATAATTGTTAGCCAATTAAGTAGTCTGTTGTGAAGCCATTCAAAACACTATAAAAGTCAATTTGGATGTCTGTAGTAAAACCCAAACTAGTTATTAAATGTAAGTAAACGCGCAAAATGTCTTGTAAGCGGGAAACGTCCCGTAAGCGTATAACATTANGGGGGGGGGGATGGTTTGGGGGGTCCGTCTAAATTGCGTATATGACTCATATTCGCGAATATAAAAGAAACAAGCGAATAAGAACGAATATTAGCAATTTTGATGCTTTTTTTGAAATGTTGCTATCAACAAATTACTGTATAATGAAAAATATACATTACATTATGTGTTAAATCTATTAAAATAAATTAGGCTACACACCACCAACAATATAACCACGACGACTCCACAATAAAAAAAATCAGGAAAAAGCATTTAAATATTCACTCAATCTTAACAGTATTAATATATAAGAAGATTTTTATGCCCCCTTCTTCGAAGAAGAGGGGGTATATTGTTTTTGGCCTGTCTGTCTGTCATTCTGTCTGTCTGTCCCAAAACTTTAAGGTCAAAATATGGAACTTTAAGGTCAAAATATGGAACGTTAAGTCAAAATATGGAAATTTTATTTTAAAGCGGTGCAGAAGGGGGCATTGTGTTTCTGACAAACACATCTCTTGTTATTTATAGAATGATGTCCATATCAAAAAATGTAAGAAAAATATTTTAAAACAGCAGATATCTGTTCATATTCATCAACACCCTGTGGACTATATTCAAAAATAAGTGCTCGAGTACCATCGAAGAGTTTGTACCTTCTTAAGATGACATCAACCAGATTTAGCCAACCCTGGGCGAACCGGGTTGTCAGACGTCTGGCTAGAAGGAAGAAGAGAGCCTAAAAGAAAGCCAGGAAATCCAGACACCAATCAGACTGGGACATCTACATGAGCATTCAGAAACAGAACCAGCAGAAATGCAGTGAAGCCTGGAACGAGTATGTTGGAAACATGGTCAGCGAGCCTGGTACCAACAAAAAGAAGCTCTACTTATACGTGAAGAGCATGAAGAGCGACAGCTCGAGGGTAGCACCCCTTAAGAAAGATGGAACCAGCCACTTCGACCAAAGCGCCAAAGCCGAGATTCTCAACAGCCAGTTCTCCTCCGTATTTTCGGAAGAGGATGTTACGAACCTTCCTAACATGGGCCCAAGTCACCAAGAAGCAGCATCTCCACTGTATATCCACGATAAGGACGTGAAGAAACTCCTTGAGAATCTCAACCAACACAAGGCTACAGGTCCTGATCAGATCTCCTCTAGATTTTTGAAGGAAGTGGCCACAGCCATTACACCAATGCTGACCCTAATATTCCAAGCTTCTCACGACCAGAGCCAGGTACCAGAAGACTGGAAGAGCGCACTTGTCACACCGCTATTTAAGAAGGGAGACAAGAGCAANCTATTATTTTTTTGTAAACAACCTTCAAAATATATAACCATAATTTATATGATTTTTATCCAAAATGGCTGGAAAACCCCCTGTCCAAATAATGCTTTTGTCGATGAAAATTCTTCCCAATTTGGAAGATTTCGCAACTCGAAAAATCCCCATTTTGCTAGGTACTTTTTCCCCAAATAGACAGAAAAAGGCCTGTCAATCTGCAGCAAAATTATGGAAGACATTATCCATAGCCACCTGATGAGTTTCCTCGAGGCTAACAATCTCCTCGCCGATCAACAGCATGGCTTCTGGAAGAAGAGATCCTGGAAGTCGCAACTCATCACCACTGTCCAGGAGCTCGCAGCAGGCCTGAACACAAACAACAAATTGTGGCAATACTGCTTGACTTCTCCAAGGCTTTTGACAAGGTCCCCCATCGACGTCTATCAGCCAAGCTCCACCACTACAGGATCAGGGGTAAGACTCTGGGATGGATCGAAATTTTCCTTGCACACCGACAACAACAGGTGGTACTTGACAGTAAGACATCTTCTCCAGCACAAGTGATTTAAGACATCTTCTCCAGCACAAGTGACATCAGGCGTCCCACAAGGTACAGTCCTAGGACCCCTCCTGTTCCTAGTGTACATCAATGACTTGCCAGGTAGAGTCTCCCCACAGCTCGCCTCTTCGCGGATGACTGCCTACTTTACAGGACCATCAGCTTCGCGGAGGATTGCAGTGCACTACAAGAGGGTCTGGACCGCCTACACGACTGGGAGCAGGACTGGCAAATGATGTTCAACCCAGACAAGTGCGAGATGATTCGCATCACCAACAAGCGAAAAGTGATAGTCAAGCCTTACTCCATCCATGGCCAAACGCTGAAGCAGACAAAGAAGGCAAAGTACCTGGGCGTTACCATTGACAACACACTCTCCTGGAACAGCCATATCGACTCAACAGCAAAGAAGGCGAACTCAACAACTGCCTTTCTCTGCCGGAAATAATCACACTGCCCATGTGACATCAAGGCAACATGCTACAAGACACTGTTCAGACCCCAGCTCGAGTATGCGTCGTCAGTATGGGACCCACACACAAAGGCCAACATCAGCAAACTCGAGAACTGTCAACGGAGAGCAGCCAGGTTCTGAACAGGCGACTACCGCAATACCAGCAGCGTCACTGCTATGATGAGTCAACTGAGCTGGGACACCTTAGCATCCTGCCGCAACATACCAAATCAGTCATGATGTACAGAGTCATCAACAACCTGTAGTAGAAAGTAGGAATGCATGCATTCGGGCACCAGGAAATATGAAATATGGAGGAATGTGTTGCCCTAAAGTGTTACCTCCACCAATGAGTCACTTTCAGTGACTTACTAGCTGTCACCGCCTATGCGTTGTACTTGTAGGCCCTAGTTGTAACAACTTTAGGCATTTTGTTATTTATATATTTAGATCTTTATCATCAATGTTGTAAATTCTGCATGATTTGTCTGTCTAATGATAATACACAGTTCATTTCTTTAAAATAATTGTCAATCATGGTCTACTGGCCCTTTCCATTTCTGTTGACTTTTCATGTAATAACATAGAAAGAAAGAGGAACGAAAAATGGCATTAATTTATTTTGTTGTTTATTTCCTACCTTTTGAATATCCATTTTCAAAAGAAATCCCAGTGTATTAAAACGTCACAATGTTGTTTATTCCTGTGAAATCTCGCGAGACCATAAAATAGGTGACTTTATTCATAGCTGTTTGTAGATAGTGCATCTTGGGGATAACCAAGTTATACTGTCGAATTAAGTCCAATTTTTCTTTTCAATAAAATGGTGTGCAAAGTTTCTCTATGTAATTAAAAATAGCTTATATTATATTGAAGTTATATAGGACTGTCCCTAGTTTCCATACCTAAGAAATTACCAGACTTTGGATGAACTTTCCTTAGTTCTGATGTTATTGTAGTACTAAAAGGGACTAGTTCAAAGATTTTTGTATTAATGAAGTGTCATTAAATATATTTAATAACAAATCTATAATGTTTTTAATAGTCTACTAATTATAATAGCAAGAGAAAAATAATTGCTGTCAGTGGGATTCAAACTCGGGTTCGCTGGAAGCAAAAGCCAAGGCGCTACCACTGCATCATGCAGCCTTTCTCTTGCATGTATTCGTCGTTTCTCATAAACAACTAGTTCCGATAGCTTTCTAGAATGTGCGTGTTTTACCTTAAAAGTGATGTCACAGGTGAACAACATTCACAATAAGTGAATTCAGTATGCTACGAACCAAGGTAATAAATAACTTGCATGAAACGTTAATCAATTTAATCTGATTTTTTTCAACAACCTATTTTTGACACAAAAAATCACTCCTTTTTGTTTATAGTTTGTTCCTGTGGTTACAATTGTAAAATTTAAACATCAACATTTCAAATTCATGATTGTTTAATATCAAAGCACATACCGGTATTTGAAGTCCGGTTCATAATTAAGCTCAGGGACCAGTTTTCTTGCCCTGAGATCTTTTTTGTCTCCATTTTTGCATTAAAATACGGGTTTCGCGCTGTACATGTATACATGATTGTGCGCTATACGTTGTAACTTGCGGTACTTAACAGAACAGCAATCTATTATGGAAAAATACAATCTGCTCAACAGACCTCGTCTACGAAAAGGGTATAAACACCAAATACAGGCCCATAATCTTGTCGCCTGTAAAAAGGGTGCATGAAGTTGATGATTTAAGACAGATCAAAATCTGTTAATGTGATAGGTGTAGGTAATGCCCTTGGTTCCCCAATACAGCCATTCATTTTCCTTGATAAACGGATGCTACCTGAGCTTATGGTAGAAAGGAGCAATGGAGATTAGGGCTTAATGATGCAATCTGGATGGTCAAACAGCAAAGTGTTTTTCTATTATATGTAGTTCCACTCAGGGATATCAATAGTTTTTGAAAACCAGGAGTCAAATGACCCTGTGCTTAAAATTTCAGGGGTCAAATGAACTGTTCAGGGGTCAAAAAACTGAAATCTAGATATTTTGTTTCTATATATTTGTTGATAGCTCTACAAATATATCTTTGTATAACTTTAAGTATATCTTGCTTAACTAAAAAACAACATTTTGTCACTTTTGTGTACTAAAGAATAAATTTAATGTTAGTTTCATGGTACAATTTGCATCAAAATGATGCAAGGAAGATAATTTGGAGGAGTGAAAAGTGACAAAATTGCAAAATGCTTGCATCAAAAAGCAGGAGGATTCTGCTTCAATTGAAATGCCTGGTTCCACTATATTAATTTCTCATATTTACTTTTCTGGCTGCAGAGTGTGCAAGCGATGGAACAAAATTGCAAAAGACAAGTCCTTGTGGAGGAAAATTGACATGACAGACACCCGCATAAATTTGAAAAAGGCGTGGAAGTTCTATCGGAGCCGTCTGTCGGATTGTCTTCAAAAGCTGTGCATGAGAGGTTACTATTCGCCTAACGGTGAGTCAAACAATAGAGAAATGAATTTTTTAGAGCCTCGTTCTGGGAAAACTGTGCTTAATGCATGTGCGTACAATTTAAGTGTTGCCCCAGATTAGCCCAGCCGCACAGGCTAATCAGGGACAACACTTTTGCTTTAATATAATTTTCGTTTAAAGAAGGTCTCTTCTAAACAAAAATCCAGTGTAGGGGGGAAGTGTCATCCCAGATAAGCCTGTGAGGACTAAATAGGCTAATCTGGGACAACACTTTGGCATATGCATTGAGCCCAATTTTCCCAGAACGAATCTGAATACATGACTATGACTATAAGCTTGAAACATCCATCTCCTACTGTTCAAAGTGAAATATTGTTGATATAATAAACACATTAAATTAAATATTCTTTACAAATTGCACATGATAATATGAAGATGACTGGTGTATAGCAACTTAGATGACTGGTGGATAGCTACTAAGATGACTAGTGTATAGCTACTAAGATGACTAGTGTATAGCTACTAAGATGACTGGTGTATAGCTACTAAGATGACTAGTGTATAGCTACTAAGATGACTGGTGTANCCAATGTTAAAGTTTGTGCAAACAAACCAGCAAACCAACAAACAAACAGACATGGCAAAAACAATATGTCCCCCAGTATAGACTGGGGGACATAAAAAGCATTGGTACATAAGGCTCATCGGGTCATTGTCGACCCGGGTACTACTTCTCCGTACCCCAAGTATACTTCAAAGTACCCGGGGTACGGGGAAGTGGTACCCGGAAAAAATTCGTACCTAAAATCTTTTGTACCCACATTTTTTTTTTCGTACCCAAAATTTTCACACATGGGTATGAAAAAAAAATGTGGGTACGAACATTTTGGGTATAAAAAAAATTGGGGTACATAACTTTTGGTTACGAAAAAAAATGTGGGTATGAACATTTTGGGTACGAAACAATTATGCCCAAAAAAATTGGGTACGAAAAAAAATTGGGGTACGAAAATTGTGGGTACGAAAAAATTAACGTACGTTCCTTTGTATAACGCGCTGTTTTTTACCTCCAAATTTCAAATTAAACAGTTGTTGCGCGTTATACATTGATACAACGCTTTCCTGCCTGTTAAAACGCTAAAAATTCATATGTAATCATAAATAATCATAATAGCCGCCATTTTTTCCAGAAACTACACCCTATAAAAATATAGTGCTATGCAACCCATGCTCTCTATCATATAAATGCTTCTAATTCAACGAATACAAAATAAAGCTTTCCAGTGATGCAGATTAACTGATTGCACAATAGTAAAATGGCGTCCATTTTCAGCACAATTTCATGTCTTGAAATCTTTTTTCTCCTTTTTGGCATTAAAAAAACGGGTGGGTGTTATACATGGTTGCGCCTTATACGCGGTAAAATACGGTATGTACAAAAAAAATGGGTACCAAAAAAAATTAGGTACGAAAATTGTGAAGTATACTTCAAAGTACCCAGGGTACGGGGAAGTATTACCCGGGTCGACAATGACCCAATGAGCGTAAATAAGGTATTTTTAATATGTATATAAATTTACGGTATGTTTATAATCAGCAAAAATTCTAATTCTCCTATTTTGTGTAATCCATTCAATATCAAATAAATTTAAAGCCTTTAATTAAAAAAATACCTTTCCATGTCCACATGATCTAATGTATCAAGGTTAACCATTGCCTTCCGTACTTCTTGTTCTGTAAAATCCTTTTTTAACTTTGTTTGATCAGCAAATTCTTGGTATGTAGTTTTTGGTAATGTCTGAAAAGTAAAAAAAACAACAAATGCATCAATCCAGTGAATTTCAGTAAACAAAATGCATATAAAATATTAAGATATAATCATTAAGGATTAAAATTAGTTTATTTCAAAGAACATATAATTCTTTACTTATGAATGAAGCAACCTTGCATTACTAAAACAAATATAATGTTACCCCAGTTGTAACATTTCCAATTCTTTTGTACGTGGCTTTTCCCAAATCTCTCTCATCGTGCTGATTCAGATCATAATCTTTTGGTTCTGCTTCTCTGGCTTGATGCCTAGATTTAAATTTGCATAATTATGTAATAGTTATAAAATAATTGCAGTAATGTAAAGAGGAAAATTGCACCAACACAAAAACAACCTGATTTAGAACACTCTGCTGAGAAAACAGGTGGCTGGTTCTTACACATACATTATACACTTATTCTTCAATTAATCTTTTAGGCAGTCCTAATAAAATGTATTCTTACCGGTTAGCGGTTATTTGTAGGACAGCAGTATTTACTGGACCTTCTATTTATTTCGTGTATTGTAACGCTTAAACAGAATTTGCTTCGTCACATACTTAGTTGACAGCAGCAATTTGTTAAAAGGCAAGAATTTTAGTTAAGCAATTGCAAAGTTTACAAATTTCGTCACAACGAAATTCAAATGTGACCTCCATGTGGGGGATATTAATAGCACACGCATTGGCAAAATAAATCTCTTAATGAAACTTGACCTGTGTGCTTGATATTTTCGTTCGTCTACTACAATAGTGCAGATCTCAATTTTTGTCATACAACCTCTTATTTAACCAGAAACTGATGTGGTACACATGGCGCACAAATAATTTAAATTATTTATTTTTAACATTAAAATTCGACACACTTTGTTGTATACACATATCTGGATTGCTCACAAAATGTACCTAGTAAACATTTTAATGAAATAGAAACAAATCTCATTTAACATTTTAAATTCAATGATTGGATTTTCTACCCCGAAAATTGATATTCTTGTTTGCACACAGATCAATACATAAACATGTTTATTTATAGATCTTTGTTTGTACTGATATTGGAAACAAATTACATCTCTGTTTACACACGCAGAAGAGGACATATTGCATCATCAAATTATTGTATGTACGTCATTTTAATGTTTCTGTTATAAAAAGTATCATTTTAACTCTTATTTGTTTCCAATTACTTACATTATATTTATGTCTGGAAAATACTCCTGTACATTGGAAAATTACCTCCCTTTAGTGACCCCAAATATGGCCCTCGTACATACGCATGGGCGCATCAAAAAAATGTTTTGTTTACATTTGCTTGTAGATGACAAACTCAGTAAATTTTTCATGCAACATTTCTTATTATTAAGGAAGTAAATCAAGAAAAACCCTTAAATTTCGTCCGAGAAATACTCTCTTATCAGTATGACATAATTGCAATAAATATTTAACCCATTTATGCCTAGCCTCTAGAAAAAAGGCCTTGGCAAACAGCGTAGACCCAGATGAGACGCCGCATGATGCAACGTCTCATCAGGGTCTGCGCTGTTTGCTTAAAGGAATTTCTGTAAGAAATATTCTAAATATAGAAATAAATATACCAGACATCACTTATTTTTTAAATGAATTGATCCAATTTAGAAGGATGGGAGAGTCCACTAGGTATAAATGGGTTAATAAGCTAGAACCCACCATCAACAGTTTAGCTAGCATGGCACTCTACCAGTACCATTAGTGCATAACAAATGTCTAATTCTTATCCACACATTCCTCAACGATATTTAACTATAAGTTAAAGTTACAATAATTATTCTGAAAAGTGCTAAAAAAAACTTGGAAACAAGAAATTGAACTTCTGAAAAAAAAATGGAAATGTAAACATTGCATATTTCAAGATTATAAACATTTCGATAAGGTCATGCTCATTATTTTAATCCATAATTAAACTTACCAATTTGAATTTAATGTTGCTCTTCCATAGTTCATGTGATCGGATCTCAAAAACAGAGATCCTTTTCTTTCATAATAATCAGCAGCTCCTGTGACACCCGTCGCCGCCATGATTGATTACCTTAACACCGGAAGTAAGCCTACTGTTCGATATTCTTCGTAGACATAAAATAGTTCTCAAAACATTTAACAGTTTATTCAATGTCCAATAAATATTTACAAAAATTAATAACTGCGTTGACGTATATATTTAATTATTTAATCTTAAATGCAATTAATCTTATCAAATACCAAAATATTATTTTAATATTACGCTTTCTTAGCAACACGGTTGACAACTCCGCATGAATTGCTTTTCGCACAACTAAAATATTTATATGTTCACCGATTGAGGAAAAAAACCACAAGAACACTGATCTCTTAATTTAAATCCTCTAAAATGCATTTTCTGCAATTACCAGATTGTTTGATTCTGGAGGTGTTTTCGTACTTGAATCAAAGAGAAATATGCATCATTAGCAGGTAAGGAAATGTTAAATCGCACTAGTCTAGATCAGCGGGGGGGGGGGGGGTTTGGGGGGGCC
>VMBQ01002076.1:19743-53500 GCA_007657795.1 Dreissena rostriformis | reverse complement strand
GTGTATAGCTACTAAGATGACTGGTGTATAGCAACTAAGATGACTGGTGTATAGCTACTAAGATGACTGGTGTATAGCAACTAAGATGACTGATGTATAGCTACTAAGATGACTGGTGTATAGCAACTAAGATGACTGGTGTATAGCAACTATTTGCAGTATCACCTTACCCAACTAACCTAAGCTTTTTAGCCGCTTTAGTGTAGCTTTTATCTCCTTTTTCTTAGCTCACCTGAGCACAACGTGCTCATGGTGAGCTATTGTGATCGCCTTTTGTCCGTCGTGCATTGTACGTCGTCAGTCTTGCATCGTCAACATTTACCTTGTTAACACTCTAGAAGCCACATTTATTGTCCAATCTTCATGAAACTTGGTCAGAACATGTGTCCCAATAATATCTTGGACGAGTTCTAAAATGGTGCTGGTTGGATGAAAAACATGGCCGCCAGGGGGGCGGTTCAGTTTTCCTTATATGGCTATAGTTAAACCTTGTTAACACTCTAGAAGTAACATTTATTGTCCAATCTTCATGAAACATAGTCAGATCATTTGCTTGAATGATATCTTGGATGAGTTCAAAAATTGTTTTGGTCTGTTGAAAAACATGGCCGCCAGGGGGCGGGGCAGTTTTCCTTTTATGGCAATAGTTAAACCTTGTTAACACTCTAGAAGTCACATTTATTGTCCAATCTTCATGAAATTGTCAGATGTCAGATCATTTGCTCTAATGATATGTTGAATGAGTTCGAAAATGGTTCTGGTCTGTCGAAAAACATGGCTGGTTTTTCTACGGTTGAATTATTATAAATACTAATTAAATCATTTGCTGCTACTTATTAGTTTGGATTTTAATTACAAGTATTTCAAGTCAGCTTTCTCCAAACACAATTGTCAACAATTTTTAAGATTTATCATACAAAAATTACATGTGAGTCTTCAGTAATTGCTTCTTCTTTAGATGCTGTGAAACAAAAGAAAGCAGTGCTCTCGGATGCCTTGCTGGAGGATATACGCACCAGCTGTCCAAATATTGAGGAGATAGTCTTGGAGAACTTCTACTTGGGCAGCATTTCAAGCAGCAAGCTGCCAAGTTCCTTGATTTGCCTGAGACTGTCTCACTGTCAATGGCCAATAGGATGGATGAAAGGGGCGAAGTTGCCAAACCTCCGATCCCTGTATGTTGAGCATTGTAGCCGCATCGACAACAGTGAATTGAAAGAGTTCGTTAAGCTTTCAACTGTAGAATTGCTGCATCTTGGTCACCTTTACAGGGTAAAGAGTGAAGGCATACAGTACCTCGCAGAGAACATGACACAACTGAAGACCTTGACACTGTGCAGTATAAACATCGACGATTTGGCCATTCATCACATTTGTCGCAATTTGAAGCATCTCAACAGTTTAACAGTCACTGAATGTGAAATTTCGGATGCTGCTGTTGACAATATGTTTGTTTCTCTGAAAGAGCTGCAGGCTTTGGACATCTCTAAGAACACGAATCTCACGGGCACGATAATTGCCATGTCCGCAAAATCCAAAGGTCTCCAGAAGTTAATGTATAGTCTTGATCCGGAGATGATCGACAAAGATGTTCTGGATAGTGTTGGAAACAGATTCCCAGGGAGATGTTGCAATACATTTGTGTCCAGATAATATATAATTATATGTAACTAGTACGTTATTATATTTCTATTTAGTTGTTAACAACATGATATGTTATGCATTTACTGTCATGTATACTCGTCATGTAATGGTTATGCTATATACAAGAGATTGTTCAAAGTAAAACTATACATTTATTGACACTGTTGATTTTTTAAAACTGTATAAAACAATGTATATTTGACTTATTTCTTATAAATTTATTTTAAAAACACTGTATATCCACTGCCTTTTACTCTTTAAACGCTGGAACCGAATTTTGAAGGCCTTTGCAAACAGTTTGGATCCAGATGAGACGCCACAGAACGTGGCGTCTCATCAGGATCCAAACTGTTTGCTATTCTGATAGTATTCAAAATGGAAAAAAAAATCAAAGAAAATGCTAATTTTAGAAATTCAGCAGACAACATTTAAGTAGAGGACAAATTTCCCAGCATGCAAAGGGTTTATTCCTTCTGCCAGAGGCGCACAAGTTTTATGATATATGTTAATATTCAGTCAAATTCATCATATTGATTTTATTTTGATAGTTTCCAATTCACTATAAACATGCTATTTTATTTGTAAATCTTATTATAAGTTATTTCACTTATATAAAAAAATCCTGGCCGTTTGGCCCAGTTTAATTTAATTTATAAATAACTTAAGTTATGTTTACAAATAATTGTGCATGATTTATTTATGATTTTTTGATGAAATTTCATGCAAGTAAATTTGTTTTTTATTTAAACTGTATTTTTCAATAATTAATTACGTTTTATGCCGTTAATATATATTTTTAACTAGATTTGTATACACTGTTTACTGAAAAATCTGTCTTGATGTCAGCCAAATATATAAATGAAAGCTGTATAAAAGTGTGATGGAAATTAAATGGACATTTTACGTTCAATGTTGTTCTCTTTCATCACCTTACCATATATAAGTCACGCTGCATGATCACCGACTATCATTAATACGGAAAGAACATGAAGTGTTAAGAAAATTCCCTAAAAGGAAACAACAATCAGGGTATTTGACCAAATTTGATCAACAATCAGGGTATTAGACCAAATTTGATCAACAATCAGGGTATTTGACCTAATTTGATCAACAATCAGGGTATTTGACCAAATTTGATCAACAATCAGGGTATTTGACCAAATTTGATCAACAATCAGGGTATTTGACCTAATTTGATGAGAAGTGTCAAACATCTTATTAGTGTATAGTTCTGTTGCTAAGAGGACCAAATGCAAGGGCACAAGTCTGAGGGATTTATAACTTATAAGTATGCATCTTTTTCTTTATGCGAGTTGTGAATCAGCTGCTAAAACAACGATTATAAATGCAAAACAAACGCTTATTTAAATGGAAATATTCGTGATCGTATTAATTGTTCATAAACACATTTTCAAATGATATCAACAGTATGCATATTTACATTGTTCACAAAATGCAGAGCGATATGGCAGACCTTTCATAGAATATGAACAGTGCATTTCTTGCAAATTTGGATCAACTGCTGAAGTAAGTTTCATGTTGCAAAAAATAATGTTCATACTTAGTTAAACAGGGACGTATAAAAACAAATAAGA
Organism: Dreissena rostriformis; assembly: GCA_007657795.1. Lineage (NCBI taxonomy): Eukaryota > Metazoa > Mollusca > Bivalvia > Myida > Dreissenidae > Dreissena > Dreissena rostriformis. Next base: position 50,261 of record VMBQ01002076.1, on the reverse strand, counting down.
TGAAATATGAAGTTGCAGCTTGTAAAGCATCCAAAATTATTTCATATAGACAATGCTACATGAAAATAGCACTAAACGAGGTTCCAAGACTCTTCCTTTATACGTATGGCCGCAAACAAATGTGTAACCGCTGATACTATAATAGATTATAGGAGTAGCTGTAACACACTGATTTGTAGCTATAACCACAAAGCATGAATTTGGGATCTGTAACAATTATACCAAACACCCCATTACGAAGAATATTGGTTGCAAGTGAATAGCCAAGGGCTTTCCTTCACAGGGATTTTTTTTTAAATTTCATATATGCTATAATAGAGACAAGGAGTTCAACTTCGTCTACTGTTAAACTAGACCATCTTTACTGTAAACCATGTAACTCGAACAATTTTTAACGAATCAACTACACACAGGTTGTTTTCCAAAGCTAATAAAATAATTTATCTGGAAAAATTAACATCAGTACCATTGATCCAGCAGTATTTCGATACCAGCCCTCAGAAATTTACCCATTTCCAAAATCGTGTTTGGTCGGACACACGTGTGTCCACATAGAGATTTTCCATGTCGATCACTTTAAAGAGCTAAAACTCAATAACCAAGTCATTAAACGGTAGAAATACAGCACCGGTATGCACATTAAACATTTTTCAATCGGTTACAAAACCTATTGTTATCGAAAAGGTATGGTAAACACCATTTTATCGCGTCATTCGACCCGCGAGTACATAATCTAAACAGAAAAATTCTATTTTGACTCTGGGAAACCCTTTGATGACGTCAGAGATTTTGTAACACAAATTATGATTGGTCGGTTTTCATCAATTTCTCACTCACATTTTTACGGAGATCCTCGGGAAATTCCACCCAACCAATAAAAAGACCCGTAGCAAATTTATGCTTTATTGAATGACGTCAGAGGATTCCCGATTATTCCTTAAAAAATTAAACCTCTTGGTTGTTTATTCACAAATCGAAGTGAAAAACACTTTTGATGGTGTGTGAATGACTATATCATGTATTGTTATCGATTCATTAATGTTTATTGAACGGGAAATAACCGTTTAAATGACGAACAGTCATGTAATCTNTACATTGGATCAATTTATTTCCAAAATTAGGGATGTCTAGTATATTTATTTCTTTATTTCTTACAGAATTTCTTTTAAGCAAACAGCGCAGACCCTGATGAGACGCCGCATCATGCGGCGTCTCATCTGGGTCTACGCTGTTTGCCAAGGCCTTTTTTTCTAGACGCTGGGCATAAATCATTTAAATTGATATGTTGTGCTATTTTGAAATATTTTGAAATGGGTTTGTATATCCAGATTAGTGAGGTTCTTGGAAATTCTGGAATAAGTCTATTGGGTTGTAAATCTCTCCCAGCTTGAGTCGTAAATCATTTGCTATCAGTGATGTAAACAGGCTTATCAATAGCAGCAATTGAGGATCTGACAAGTTAATGACAGCTTCTGTCGCGGCTCATCAATTCTTGTAATGATTCTGTGCATTATATAATGGGAACGCAGATAATGCCAAATAAAGAGTTATGGGACGGACTTCCTCCAGACTTTGCCAGATTTTGGCCAACTCACTAATCACTGACCTTTTTAACCCATTTATGTCGAATGGCCTCTCCCATCCTTCTAAAGTGGATCAATTTATTTCCAAAATTAGGGATGTCTAGTATATTTATTTCTATATTTAGAATATTTCTTACAGAAATTCCTTTAAGCAACAGCGCAGATCCTGATGAGACGCGGCGTCTCATCTGGGTCTACGCTGTTTGCCAAGGCCTATTTTCTAGATGCTAGGCATAAATGGGTTAATATCACATACATGTGAGCCTTTCCGCCTGAACTGGATTTTTGCTAAGAAGAGAATTCCTAAAATAAAAAACTATCATAAAAGCGGAATGTTATGGCACATTTAGTTGGGTTTTCCGAAATTCTGGAAAATGTATATTGCGCTGTAAATCATACTGTCCCAGCTTGAGTCGTTAATCATTGGCTATCAGTGATGGTCACAGGCTGATCAAAAACAGCCATTGAGGATCTGATGAGGTAATGACAGCTTCTGTCGTGGCTCATCAATTCTCATAATGATTCTGCTGTGTTTTGTAATAAAAACAGATAATGCCAAGGAAAGAGTGTTATGGGAAGGACTATCTCCAGACTTTGCCAAATTTTGGACAACTCACTAATCTGAATCTTTTAAAATCACATACTTAAATATGAGCATGGCTCCGTGGTAATGGGGCTTAACCCTTTGAGCGCTGGAACCGGATTTTGAAGGCCTTTGCAAACAGTTTGGATCCAGATGAGAAGCCACAGAACGTGGCGTCTCATCAGGATCCAAACTGTTTGCCATTCTGATAGTATTATTTGAAAAAAAAATCGAAGAAAATGCTAATTTTACAAATTCAGCAGACGACATTTGAGCAGACAACAAATTTCCCAGCATGCAAAGGGCTAATGTGCAAGTGCCTAAAGTGTTCTCCCAGATTACTGCAAACTGCACAGGCTTCTCATTGACAACTTTCGGCCTAAATTGAATTGCAATGTAGATCAAACTCTCCCAGCTTGAGTTGTTAATTAATCATTGGCTATCAGTTATGGTCACAGGCTGATCAATAGTAGTCATTGAGGATCTGACGACGTGTTGACAGCTTCTGTCAGGGCTCATCAATTCTCGTAATGATTCTGGGTGTGTAATGAACGCAGATTATGCCAAGAAGTTAGTTCTATGGGATGGACTTCTCCGATGCTTGGCAAGATTTTGAACAACTCACTAATCTGAATCTTATAAAATCGCATACATATGAGCCTCGCTCTTGGAAAATGGGGATTAATGCACGTGGATGAAGTGTCGTCCCAGTTGAGCCTGCGCAGTCTGCACAGGCAAATCAGAGACAACAATTTCCACCTAAACTGAATTTTCGCAAAGACGTCCTTTAAACGAAAAATACCATAAAAAATGAATAAAATGTCGTCCCTGATTAGCTTTTGCAAACTGCACATGCTTATCTGGGACGACACTTAACGCACATGCATTGAGTCCCATTTTCCCAGAGCTAGGCTCATACCAAGTATTATTATTTGAATCAAACTATCATTAGCCCTTTGAATGCTGGGAAATTTTTCGTCTGCCAAAATGTCGTCTGCTGAATTTCTAAAATTAGCATTTTCTTCAATTTTTTTTCAAAGAATACTATCAGAATAGCAAACAGTTTGGATCCTGATGAGACGCCACGTTCTGTGGCATCTCATCTGGATCCAAACTGTTTGCAAAGGCCTTCAAAATTCGGTTCCTGCAGTGAAAGAGTTAGTACACATGTACATAGAATGGGTCAGCATTGTTTGCATGTACATTATAGGTGTTTTTTTTTCAAAGTTGCGGAGATCTGGATTACATCTTTTTCTATTCAGCATATTTTTAGACCTGTATATTTACAACAAGTTTTTGGCTGTTTAGCAAACTCTCAATTGACCTGTTATAAAACATAGATCACTCAGGCTTTATGTTTGTCCAAGGATTTGAAATACCATAAATTTGCAGACTTTGTGACCTTTGTACTGAACTGTGCAGCTGCTGTTGTTGTTTTTTAGCAAAATCTCAGTTGGACAGTGAGTCATAACGAAGCCTCATTCTGGGAAAACAGTGCTTCATGCATGTTTGTAAAGTATCATCCCAGATTAGCCTGTGCAGTTTGCACTTCCTATAACTTTCTATAAACTTCCTTTAAACTTACAATTTCATAAAAGCGAAAAGTGTCGTCCCTGATATGCCGACCAATTTTTTATTATTATTTTGAATAGATGACATATTAATTTATTTGTAAGGAAGTAAATATGAAGGAGGCAAATCTACACGCTTCACTTATACATACTGAAAGCAATCAGAAATGTGAAGATATTGTGATGATAAAACCGTCAAATCAATGTGAATCGCTAGAGCGATAAATATAATTGCATTTAAAATGACATATAATATGATATAAAACTCATTGGGAATGATATAAAATGTTTAGTGGAAACCTGTATATTTTTGCTATATTGCATTGAATACATTGAGCTTATAGAGACACTCTTGAGTCGGTTTCCGGGGAAGAACCAGTACTGACTTGGTGTCTTTGGAAAGATTCCCACAATATATGAGTTGCTTAACCCATATGCTCAAACTAGAGGAAACAATATCACACTTAACCCTTTGTGCGCTGGAACCGGATTTTGAAGGCCTTTGCAAACAGTTTGGATCCAGATGAGACGCCACAGAACATGGCGTCTCATCAGGATCCAAACTGTTTGCTATTATGATAGTATTCTTTGAAAAAAAATCAAACAAAATGCTAATTTTAGAAATTCAGCAGACAACATTTTAGCAGACGACAAATTTCCCAGCATGCAAAGGGTTAAAACACACACATGAATTGTTTAGTCATCAATGGAGCACATTCTTAGAAAATACAGCCGTATGAAACCGTCAATCTTTTCTTAATATAATACTTTTAATAAACTCAACTGAATCTAGACCACCTATCTCTTTCGTCTCCCCACAACATAATACTCTGAAACCATATTTCTTTCAGTTACATTAATTTATTAGATCGAAAATTTGTGAATCGTTATGTTTGTTTGTATGACTGTAAAGTGTATGTTTTCAGAAATAAAATGTTATAAAAAAAAGAGAAGATTTTGCGAGCCTGGGGATCGAACGCGATCACCTTATCCATTACACCACTGCAGCCACTATATGTGTTGTGTTCTGAGAAAACTGGGCAAAATGCTTGTGCGTAAATTGTCATCCCAGATAAGCCTGTGCAGTCCGCACAGGCTAATCAGGGACAACAATTTCTGCTTTTATGGAATTTTTCGTGTAAATGATGTCTCTTCTTAGCGAAAATCCAGTTAAGGCGGAAAGTGTCGTCCCAGATTAGCCTGTGCGAACTGCACAGGCTAATCTGGGATGACACTTTACGCACATGCATTTTGTCCAGTTTTCTCAGAACACGACACATATGATAGAGAGAATCTACACATTATTGTGAATATCAATTAACAGATGATTATTTCTTTTCATGGGAATTCCCTCATGATTTTAGAAACCATGTTCATCTTTTTGCATGAATGGAATGTTTTCAGGTGCTGATTAAAAGCAGCATATTAACAGCAAACTTATTACCATTTTATTGAAAAGTGTTGAAGCCCCATTAACACTCAAAATCAACGAATATTTCGTAAAATATTTTGTAAAATAAAGTTAACCAATTAAAAAAAAGGTGTTCCTTAGAGCAATAGCCAAAATTCCAACGCTAGATGTGGTCTGGTAACATAGATTTAACGAGATGCAAAATGCTCATTTTTATTTTTTGTGGCTTTAAATAGACCACCAGCGAGATGATCTCTGATTTAATGTTTTTGCTATGAAATGCAATCATAATCTAAAGTTAAGAATTGTTATTCGTGTTTCTGCAAACATGGGCAACAAAAGTGTCATCTGCTGTACTACACCATTTTATTGCGCTCATTTTTTTTTATAAAGATGATCATTTTGTTTGCAGATAATCAGATTTTCTGCAAAAACCACAGCTATCTTCAAGTAGTTATAGCTTTATATTGTACATGTGTTAACACATTTATGCCTAGTGGACTCTCCTATCCTTCTGAATTGGATCAATTTATTTCCAAAATAAGGGATGTCTAGTATATTTATTTCTAAATTTAGAATATTTCTTACAGAAATTCCTTTAAGCAAACAGCGCAGATCCTGATGAGACGCCGCATCATGCGGCATCTCATCTGGTCTACGCTGTTTGCCAAGGCCTTTTTTCTAGACGCTAGGCATAAACGAGTGAATCTGTTCTTCTTCATTGTAATAGTTCTTTTAAAGCGTTGTAAATGAGTTAACATGTTCTTGTTGTGAGTTAGATTTATGTTGTTCAGGGTTGTTGTTTTTATTTGGTCAAATTAAGGGACCAATATTAAGCCCCATACCAATCTCAAAAAGTAAGTTGTTTTCCCAAATAATTGTCTACATTTCTGACTTGAAGGTTTAAAAAAAACACAAACAAACTGATATTTAACAAAAATTAATTTTAACATTTAGTTCAATTCGCTATCTTGCTCAGTATAAGTTTAACCTCAGTAAATATAGGATCGAAGACACTTTTATTCTTTATTTTAAAGTATGCACATTTACCAAATTGTAAAAAAACACTGTTGTTTAAAATTGTTGTAGGGCTTAAATACAACAGTTACCCCTATTAGAATGTGATGTTAACCCTTTGAGCGCTGGAACCGGATTTTGAAGGCGTTTGCAAACAGTTTGGATCCAGATGAGACGCCACAGAACGTGGCGTCTCATCAGGATCCAAACTGTTTGCTATTCTGATAGTGGTCTTTGAAAAAAAGGGAAGAAAATGATGATTTTAGAAATTCAGCAGACGACATTTTAGCAGACGACAAATTTCCCAGCATGCAAAGGGTTAAATAAACACTGTTAAATGAATGAAGTATTTTTTGTGATTATGTAATCCACTCTAGAAATGTATTCAAAATATTTAAAAAAAATACCACTTTAATAGTTTGTGTATTATCTAAGTAGGAATAAAACATAAAAGTTCCCTGATATATGTCTGAAATTGTTCAATTGGATAACAAAATCCTAAGCACACATTTTGTTGCATAATTTCTGAACCGAAATGTGTACGTACATCTGTTATTTTATATGAAAGCACTACGTGGTCTTAGATTTCTCAGATACAGGACAACAGTCACTAAGGGACAAACGTGTCTCAAAATGGCGTTAGCGAAAATACGAAAATTGTCATCTGCTGTACTTAAAAGAGCTCCTCGGGGACTTATACATGAACAATAACAGTGCACAGTTTGTACTCTAGGGACTTGAACATGGTCTGCAATTTCCATTAACTGTTTCTCAGATTTCTCTATTACTTGTTGGTTTGGCATTTGAACAGTGCTCTGGGAAAAAGGGGGGCTTTATGCATGTGCGTAAAGTGCTGTTCCAGATTAGCCTGTGAAGTCTGCACAAGCAAATCAGGGACGACACTTTCTGCTTTTATGATATTGTTTTGTTAAAAGGAGGTGTCCTCTTAGCAAAAATAAAGTTTAGGCAAAAAGTATTGTCCCTGATTAGCCTGTGCAGACTGCACAGGCTAATGTGGGAAGACTCTTAACGCACATCAATTAAGCCCTTTTTTCCAAGAGCCAGGCTTATTTCATTCAATATATAAAGTGACTTAGTGCATAAGACATCTTTGTAGCTGTAGTAATTATGAAATAAAGAAGTGGTTACTTTAGCTGAAGTCTTTATATTCAGGCATTTATTTACGTTAACTAAACTACTTAAGGGAATTCATTTAGTTAAATTATGCTTATTATTTAATTCTACGTGAACCGACTAACAAAATGTACTATGTTGTCTGTGAACCTCCTTAGTCGAAATCATGAAACACCCTAGTAAGAACCATGCACTGACATGCACTTGAGTAGAAACCATGAGCTTCACTTAAAAAAGAAACCATGAACTGAACTCCAGTAAGAACCATGACATGCACTTGAGTAGAAACCATGAGCTTCACTTAAAAAGAAACCATGAACTGAACTTTATTAGAAACCATGAACTGAACTTTAGTAGAAACCATGAACTGAACTTGAGTAGAAACCATAAACTGAACTCCAGTAAGAACCATGACATGCACTTGAGTAGAAACCATGAGCTTCACTTAAAAATAACCATGAACTGAACTTTATTAGAAACCATGAACTGACCTTAAGTAGAACCATGAACTGAACTTTAGTAGAAACTTTGAACTGAACTCTAGTAAGAACCATGACATGCACTTGAGTATAAACCATGAGCTTCACTTAAAAAGAAACCATGAACTGAACTTTAATAGAAACCATGAACTGAACTTAAGTAGAACCATGAAATGAACTTTAGTAGAAACCATGAACTGAACTCTAGTAAGAACCATGAAATGCACTTGAGTACAAATCATGAGCTTCACTTTAAAAGAAACCATGAACTGATCGAACTTAAGTAGAATCCTTGAACTGCACTTGAACGAGTAAAACACATTAACTGAACTTTTAAAAACGAAGAACAGCACTAACCTTCTAGAAAAAGTGTAATAAATGTAAATTAAACGCAGCAGTATATTAGATTATTAGCAACGTTTTGTTTTCACTTTGAACAGAAAAAGGTGTATTTTTCTGTATTTTTTCTGCATTTTGTAATATACTTTAGTGATTGAAAAGTGTATTTCTCCATGTGAAAAATACTTTTCACCATAAATGTATGTATTCTTCAGTGCATTTGAAGTGTGTTTTATGTATATTTTTAAATGTATTAATACACTTTTTTGTAAAGGCTGCCAAAACAGTACAGAAAAAATACACAAGTGTATTAAATTAAATATGGTGCTAATTAAACACTGGGTTTAATGCACATTAAATATGCTTTTTTGAGAAGGGTAAGTACCAGAAGATATTGAATTTATATGAAACGAATAACTGCACTATAACAGAAAACATTAACTATGACAGTGTTAACCTTATTATTAACTTGAAACTTTGGTGGAAACCATGGAATGCATTTAGTTATAAACAAATGAACAATATCTTATCAGAAACCATGAAGTACATTAAAGTAGAAACCTCAGCTGAACTGCATTTGTAGAAACTATAACTGCCTTGTTAGTAGAAATGATGAACTGCTTCTAAGTCAAAACCATGAACTGCACTAGTGGAATCTATGAACTGCAACAGTAGAAACAATGCACTGAACTAGTAAAAATCATAAACTGCATTAGTAGAAAACAATGAACTTACTACCTAATAATTATGAACTGCATTAGTAGAAAACAATGAACTTACTACCTAAAACTATGAACTGCATTATTAGAAAACAATGAACTTACAAACTAAAAACTATGAACTGCATTAGTAGAAAACAATGAACTTACTACCTAAAAACTATGAACTGCATTAGTAGAAAACAATGAACTTCATAACTACCTAAAAACTATGAACTGCATTAGTAGAAAACAATGAACTTACTACCTAAAAACTATGAACTGCAGTAGTAGAAAACAATGAATATACTACCTTAAAACTATGAACTGCATTAGTAGAAAACAATGAACTTACTACCTAAAACTATGAACTGCATTAGTAGAAAACAATGAACTTACTACCTTAAAACTATGAACTGCATAAGTAGAAAACAATGAACTTACTACCTAAAAACTATGAACTGCATTATTTGAAAACATTGAACTTACTACCTTAAAACTATAAACTGCATTAGTAGAAAACAATGAACTGCACTTCAGTAGAAAACATGAAAAGACCATCTGAAAACATTGAACTTACTACCTTAAAACTATAAACTGCATTAGTAGAAAACAATGAACTGCACTTCAGTAGAAAACATGAAAGACCATCTTTGCTAATAATCCCATCCGTAAGTTTAGCACCTGGTAAGTGGAGATTGGGGGGGGGGAGTGGGGTTATAATATAAGTCATTTAAATGCAGACTGATGCAATTTGGTTATTCACAGAAATGTCAAACTGTCTGATTTTAAGATGTGCATTTTGCATTCAATTTTAATTTGCTTGTTGATTGAGTATTTGCATTAAACATGTATGAACTGCACCAGTATAATACACTAACAACGCTAGTGGAAAATAATGTACTCAATGTTTTCAAATGTCAAAAAAATAGGACAGAAAAACAAATACTAAGTTCATTACAGATCCTGCCATAACTAAACATGGTCAGAATCAGCAGAAAATAAGTTCAAATGTCATTTTAAAATTGTAAATTGTAACCAAATGTAAATGAAGAAACTTGCATTTACAAAGTAAATAATATTTTAGTATAAAGATAAAATGATACGTATGTTAAGCATTTTTATGCTCCGAAGGTGGGCATATAGTGATCGCACTGTCCGTCTGTCTGTCCATCCGTATGAAATTCCGTCACACTTTGTGTTTAGGTTTCGAAAAATGTGGAAAAACACTTTGCGTTTAGGTTTAGAAAAATGTGGAAAAAGGGGGCATATGTCATCCTATGGTGACAAGTCTTGTTTTAAATATACTTTTTATATAAAACAGTTTAAATTGTAACTAAATAACTCTTTATGGTTGGCAAAATCATGTTGGTTCCAAAAACGTTTTTGTTCTGAACTTGCAGCTATACTGTCATACAATGATACTATAAGATGCAATTAGACTATGAGATACTTTTGCTAGCTATAACCTTTTTGCTGACATCAGCAAAATAGCCAAGGTTTCTTATACAATACATTTAGTAATTAAACCCTCAAGGCCATCTCCTTTTTTCCTCGGTCATTCTCATTAGCGCGGAGGATTTAGCGTACATCAAATATACAGTTGCAGTATTTATGTCACCAAAAGAAAAACTGTGATTGGTTTGGTCCGGAAAATTCAATAAATAGACAGCTTTCGGGGAGGAAAACATCATATCAGGTTATGTGTGACCTCTGTAGTGCTCGTATTTGCCTTAATGGGTGTACTTTAAGGCCTTGTTCATGTTCTTTTGGCCTTGTTCATGTTCTTTTGGGGAATGGGGAAAAATCAAAGTCTAAAGGTTAATTCAAAAAGATGGAAATAGTTGTGTTCAGTGTATGCAATTTACCACAGCATTTGCTCAGAAGTGACACAATTATACCATTTAACAAGAATTAATAAGTTTTTATGCCCCCTTCTTCGAAGAAGAGGGGGTATATTGTTTTTAACCTGTCTGTCATTCTGTCTGTCATTCTGTCTGTCATTCTGTCAGTGTCTGTGACTCTGTCTGTGACTCTGTCTGTCTTAAAACTTTAACCTTGGTCATAACTTTTGCAATATTGAAGATAGAAACTTGATATTTGGCATGCACATGCATCTCACGGAGCTGCACATTTTGAGTGGTGAAAGGTCAAGGTCATCCTTCAAGGTCAAATATATGGGTCAAAAGCGCTCAAAAGGGGGCATTGTGTTTCTGACAAACACATCCCTTGTTTGGTTTAGGCTTTTTGGAAATTTGGATGGGAAACAATCTAGTGCAAAAAATGACTGATGATTTTTAGTCCATGTAATTGATCAGTTATTTTTCTATATTTTATCATACCCATTAAAATTAATTGAATCATTTTTAAAGTAAGAAAGTCTTCTTAGCTTTCTTTACACGTATGCTTTCTTCATAAAAGCATGTACTATTATCCATGTTAATTCTATTATAAAAACCTTGGATCAGTCTGGAAAATTCAATAAATAGACACAAATGGACAGCTTTCCGGGAGGAAAACATCATATCAGGTTATGTGTGCTGGTATTTGCCTTAATGGGTGTACTTTAAGGCTCTGTTAATGGCCGATGGCTCCTTTTGGGTAATGGGGAAAATTAATCAAAGTCAGAAAGTTAAAGCCCCATTAACACTCAAAATCAACAAATATTTCATAAAATATTTTGTAAAATAAAGTTAACACATAAAAGATCAGTGTTTCTTAAAGCAATTGCTGAAATTTCAGCACCAGATGTGGTCTGGAAACTAAGATTTTACAAGATACAAAATGCTCTTTTTTTATTTTTTTTTGTGGGCTAATAAAAAAAAAATTATGCGATAAGAAACACTGATCTTTTATGGAATAACTTTATTTTACGATTTTTTTTTTACAAAATACTCATTGATTTTGAGTGTTAATGGGGGATTTAATTGGAAATGATGGAAATAGTTGTGTTTCACTGTAGTGCTGGTAATTGCTTTAATGGGTGTACTTTTGGGCTCTGTTAATGGCCAATGGCTCCTTTTGGGGAATGGGGGAAAATCAAAGTCAGAAAGTTAATTGGAAAAGAATGAAATAGTTGCGTGTCAGTTTATGCTATAATAAATGCCACAGCATTTACTCAGAAGTTGCACAATTATACATTTTACAAGAAAATTGCAAGTTTGTGTTTTTAAGGCTTTTTGAAATTTAGGGAGGAGAAAAGTCTAGCGTAAAAAATGACTTGGCCTCTTCGATTATGAAAACAATAAATTTATGTCAATGTTACTAAGCAGATATTTTCCAATATTTCACTAATTTTTAGAGACCTAACTTAGAAAGCAAGAGTATAATGAATGTTCAAGTCCAAAGTCTTATATCAGACATTATAAATTATCCATGAAAACCTTTGAGTGCTGGAACCGAATTTTAAAGGCCTTTGCAAACAGTTTGGATCCAGATGAGACGCCACAGAACGTGGCGTCTCATCAGGATCCACACTGTTTGCTATTCTGATAGTGGTCTTTGAAAAAAAGTGAAGAAAAGGATGATTTTAGAAATTCAGCAGCCGACATTTTAGCAGACGACAAATTTCCCAGCATGCAAATTTAAGATCAAACAAAAAAGCAAGATTTTAAGAATCCACAAAATGTCACGTCACGGAAAATAAATGAATCTACAATATTAAATGAACAATTATGAATGAAAAATGATTGCTCAAGAGGTTTTATTGCTTATCTTTAATGTCTATCAGATGATTCGCACAGGAAAGCCAAAAGAAAGCATGGAGTTAACCCTTTGCATGCTGGGAAATTTGTCGTCTGCTAAAATGTTGTCTGCTGAAATTCTAAAATGAGCATTTTCTTTGATTTTTTTCAAAGAATACTTTCAGAATAGCAAACAGTTTGGATCCTGATGAGACGCCACGTTCTGTGGCGTCTCATCTGGATCCAAACTGTTTGCAAAGGCCTTCAAAATCCGGTTCCAGCGCTCAAAGGGTTAAATTCTTCATCCTTGGCATGTCTAAATACCTTACATTTTTGTAGAGGGCCAGTTTTCTTGTAGCCGTTATGATTTTGGCAGGGACTATTTCTTGTTCGCCAAATTAATACTTATGTGATAAGAATATAAATGCCACATAATATTGCACAGAACAACGGCCAAGATTGCGGCAGTGTAATGCCAGATCCATGTAGTATCATTCAAAGTGAACAGTATAACCCCCGAGTGAAATATGTCCAACAATTTCTGCTGCTAATTTATATCGTTGTTTTTCTATAAATATTTTGGCACTGACACTTTTTTGGAATGACTGTAGATACAAACCAGTCTGAGGCCATCCTTCGTGGATATTATCACTTATGTTGCATGGAGATCTTGCATGGGGTGGTATTTTTGGAGTGTTGGGTCAAGGTCACTGTTAAAAAAAAAAGAAAAAAAGTTACTGCTCAATTTCGTTCTTGCATTTGGATGAAGATATGGCAATGACATTTTGTGAGAAGCATGGGAATGTTTTTTTGATGTGTGGGGTCAAATTTAAGATCACTGTAAAAACAAAAAAACACCAAAAAAAGGTAATTCTCGATGTCTTGCGTTTGGATGGAGATATGGCAATGACATTTTGTGAGAAGGCAGCTTAAATGTAGACCTACATTGGGATTTGTTTGGGGCCAGTCAGGGTCACTGGTATTCGTAATAGAATAACAGCACACATGTGGTTTTCAGTAGCTACATATCTTAAGATTGTATTTGGATCATCATTGTTGGGTAAAGGTCAAGCTCACTGTTATAAAAAAATATAAAAAATGGCTTACACTAAAGTAACTGTAGTTTGGATGGAGGTATTGCACTGGAATTGTGTGTGTTGGTAGCTAATACAACCGAGGTCAATATTCAAAAGAATTTAAATTAAATTTAAAACATAAACATTGAAATCCTGGTTTCATGGCTTTGCCATTTTTTTTCTTATTAAAATTTTTCATAACAAAAGTATTTCATCACACCTGACTATAAGATTTATTCTTCCTTTGACCAAGTTTCTGTTTTATAAAGCTGGTGGAAAATTGCTTAAGAATTATTTATACACAAGTTATCATCACTATATATATATCTAAGGTTATAGCACCATGTGTTGTACACATTTTAATATCTTAGCGCTACTGATATGGTTGTAAAAACACTTCAAATTTCTGCAATTTGATGCACACTTATTAATGGTTGTTGATTCCCATTTTGCAATCTTTTATCTCATTATATTCCTGATATAGAAGCCATTATGTATTCAGCAAACTTTACCAGGGTTTTTAAATACCTTGTAGGTGCTATAGAAACAAACGGGTGATAAATTGGATCGATCTAGATTTCGCCATGAAGCTTGTGATGCTAAAAGGATCAAGGGCCTCTTGTTTGTGGAATAATGGCTTTAAAGTAATCTATCTTTGAGATACAGAAATTAGGAGATTTGGATGATATTTGCTGATAACTTTGTAATATTATATATTATTTCATGCTTGTTCTAATAACATGAAATTGTTAGAAATAGAGCTCAGCAACTAGTAAACAAAAAATATATACATTTCTATGATCACTGGTGGAATTTAATACAATATAAGACCAAGAAACAAAAAATAAATGTTGTACACTTTTTGCCTTACATTTTAATTGCTCTTTATTATGTACATTCTTATCCGGCTGTCAAATTACAATGACGTGCATAATGATGTGTCAATGGTTAAACAAGACATTATCTTCTTGAATAAATCTCCATAAAAGTTAGCCTGTAATAGTAAACCTATGTTGTGATGAGCATAGAGAAAACAGTGGATAACAAAAAAACACATTCAGCCTATAATCAGATGGAAATCTTACCCATGAAATTAATGTCTTGATCAGACTGGATCTTACTGTTGAAAACAACAATTAAAATGGGGCATAACAATAAGTTGAAAGAACTTAAAGGATTTTTTACATAGAAGCAATTTTGGAAAGAAATTATATATGTTCTATTATAAAGTAAATGAGGGTATAATTGAATCAACATGTATGTCTGTCTGTCTGTCTGTCTGTCTGTCTGTCTGTCTGTCTGTCTGTCTGTCCGTCCGTCCGTCCGTCCGTCCGTCCGTCCGTCCGTCCGTCCGTCCGTCCGTCCGTCCGTCCGTCACCCGCCCATCTTTCTGTCTGTCTGTCTCTCTGTCTGTCAGTAGACACAAAGTTGTCTGCAAGAGTTCTCCTAAAATAATAATTTTACAATATTCATATAGAGCGAATATTAATACAAAAAAAACGCTAGTAACTTTCTTGTTGGTATTGCTGGAAAGTGAGCGGCATTTCAAAAATTAAAACAAGTAATAAAGGGTATAAAAACGGCGAAAAATACCTTTCTCGGCATAGAGTCGCCATCTTGACTATCACGTGATTACCTACTCTGTGAGTGGTAAAATGCACAATGGTTAATAATTGTGATGGTTTATTATGCTGTGAAACTAAAATATGAACACATAAGTGTTGCACCAAAAGGGATTTTAAGGTAAGCCATTTTGCATCAAATGAAGTCAATGACCGACCATTTTGTATTATATGAAAAGTTCATGAATAGAAACCAAGCACTTTCACAACCATAATCGGTTAAATCTCTGTAAGCCCCATTTTTTAAAATGTTGTTTAAAGATTGAATCTTTTAAGTGATGAATCTGAGCATTATAATGTTTTGTTTTGTTTTGTTTGGATTGATGCCAGTTGTGTGTGTACATGTAGAGTTAAAAAAATCAACTGTTATGCAGATTTTGTTGGGGAATTGTCGTTTCTATGGTTCTAATTTAATATGTAGTTCTTGTTGAGCTTATGGCAGCATATGCAATTGTTTATAAATCTAAAAAAAAAGGTCATAATTCAAGGTAAATGGTGAAATACCAGACATCATTTGAGACTTTCTACAATTTTTTCTTGAAAAAAAGACTATTGATGGGTATGCCCTTTTTTATAATGAACCTATATTTGTTATATCAAGAAGCAATTTAGTATTTACATTCTTGTTGCTTTGAACTTTACCAGTACACCGAACCTCACCTTGACCTTTGCTTTATTTGACCTTGACCTCACTTTGACCTTTGCCATAATTGGCATTGATCTCCCTTTGACCTTTGCCTTATTTTACATTGACCTAACTTTGACCTTTGCCCTATTTGGCATTGACCTAACTTTGACCTTTACCTAATTGAACAAATAATAATACAACTTGACTTCCAGTTACTATCGTTGGCATTTATGTATATCGAAAATAGTGTCTTATATTTATTTCTTTAAATATTGTTTGTGCTTTATTGGGTTGGAAAAAAAAACACGCCAACTGGGTTATTAATACTTGAGTCATTTAAGAAGATTGATTAAGAAATTATTGATTAAGAAGTGTTATTCAAATAAGCAATCTTATGCAAATATGCAAACAACCTTTTTAATCAGACTGTACAAACCAAAATCTTTAAACAGATTATTCAAGCGTAAGTCTCTTAAATGTTATCTGTCTATTACTGTTATAATTCTTTATGAAATTTTGCTTCGCATTTTTTATTTTATTTTGGAACTATAATTGGGATGTTGCTTTGTGCTTTAAAATCAGTGGCTATTATAAAAGATCAAAGAAGCTCTGTTTTGTTACATGAGTACTTTATAGTTAACCTACAATTCAGCCTTGAAATCATTTGAATGAGGACTTAAAATATTCTGACCTGGTTCAAATGATAAGCATCTTGTGTTCAGAGGTTCTATTATATTGTTGGTGTAAGATATTGATGTGGGTATGAAAATACAAAATAGATTAGGATAATATCTGTTGTAGCCTGATAGTCTGAAGAATTACAGGTTTAATTGTTAAGGGTCTGATTGAAACATTTTCAGTAAACAGTAAACAAGGCATGTATAATGTGCCTATTGGACTCTTATACACATAATGTGTGTGGCAGTGTGCCTGGGATGAATCAAGTGAAGTGGATTTTAAAAAGCATGGAAATAAAATAATTCAGAATTATAAAATTAATACATTAAAATAAAATAATTCAGAATTTTGCATGGAAAAGGATATGTAACAATCAGGTTAATGCTTTGTTTGAGAGAATTTTAAAGAATTTACTTTTTTTAAAGTAATTGATCATAAGTTGATTAGATGTTTGTTGACTATAAGTTATTAATACTGTAAAGAAATTATTATTTAATGATGAGTGTAAAGCAATCAGTTATTACATGTAAAAAAAATAAAAATAAAAATAATTGATGTGATGATTTATTAACTATATATTAATAATAATTTTACTTTTAGCTAAAATAGAAAGTTAAAATACCAATCACTAATGTATTTCAAATATCCTCTTTATGATATAAATTGCAAATTTAAACAACAAGACACGATGCTCATTTGCTCTTGTTAGTTCTAAAATACAAAGTAAAAATATTCCAGGCGAAATGAAGGCCATATGACCATGGTATACCATGATTTACCCTGGCTAAACCATGGCCGCCCATGGTCATATGACCATGGTTTACAATGGCGGACCATGTTTTGTTAAATGGCACCACAGTCTTTGGCCATGGTTGTCCATGGCAAAATACAATGGTTGACCATGGCAAAATACCATTGTTGACCATGGCAAAATATCATGGTTGACCATGGCAAAATACCATGGTTGACCATGGCCAAATACCATTGTCATGATGACCATGGTCAAAGACTGTGGTGCCCTTCAACAACATGTGGTTGGCCATGGTCATAGTCTACTATGGTAAACCATAGTCATATGAACTCCCTTTTGTAAAACAGCACCACAGTCTTTGACCATGGTCATAATTAAGTGGTCATGGTTTTGACGGAAAAAGGCTATGATTACTGTTGGAATTTCTTTATTTTTATTTTTTATTTATTGGGGGGGCGGGGGAGGGGCATTTGGAACTTGTCTTATTAATCAATTAAAGGTTACTAACTGAAACAAATATGCACAGACCTCATGGGCCATGGACAGTTAGAGCATTGATGTAATTACATTGATGGATGCAAATGATTAGAATTATTGTTATATGTTAAATTATGTGTTACAATAATACCAATTCTTTCCCTTGCATTATTTACAAAGAAAGAATACACTAAAATGGATAGATGAGGATAAATCTAATAACAAACCTTTTCCATGTACATTGTATTGTGTAGTGTATTGTTTCGGAACGTAGTTACTCTACATTTAATAAACATTATGATGCCAAATTGTGAATAAGTTTCTATCCAGGCAAGATAAATAATAGAAATTAATTTAAAGGAAATGTCAATTCCAAATTATTCACGATATATTTTTGTTAAAAAGAACAACGAAACTTTTAACCCAAATCAACTTAACTACATGTTCTCTGTGCTACAAAGTTGTTATCCAAAATTCAATACACGCAAGCTTTCCATTCGTATGGCGTGACATTGTACATTGGTGCATAATTTCGCGCTCTTTTGTGGGTACGAGCCATACATAAGGACTTTTTTTTATGCTAGAATTTGTAACAGTCGCGTTAACATAAAACAATCGGAAGTGCGTTTCGGATTACAAATTATTATTCTCATTTGGAAATTAAAAAAACAACATTTTTATCCCATCTTTTAAGCGAATTCGGTTGATTAAAGCCCCTATGATTAAATTTCTGCTATAATTCACGGCAGGAAATGACGTCATTGTTTCGACAAAATGATGTCATGATTCCAACGAAATTATCCAGTTTAACTTATTTTGTTTAAATAAAATGGTTTACTGAATAAAAAGTGGGATAAATAGACAAATAGGTTAGTGTTGATTATAGATCAGGTTTATCATGCTCGGCACGAAAACCAAAAATCACTCGCCAAGGCTTGTGCTTTAAGTTTTCTAAGCCTCGCATGATAAACCTGATCTATAATCAACACTTACCTATTATTCTCTATATATTTGTTTTAAATTTATAATGATTTAAATATTAATTTTGATAAAACGCTTTACATGTCGAAAAAATATTTTGACAATATTATGCATGAAAAGCACAATTTCCTGAAGGATTACACCCGGTTGCTATCATCAGTCTCTTAAGTAACTGGCCATGATTTTATAGTGGAGGAGTACTCTGTTGGGACCGATTCTAAGTGGTATGTATTACAAAGCCATATAACTGCAATAAATCAATTAAATTATCGATTGACACAGGAGTTATTCACGCATAACTGATTCACAACTGTTCCCATCTTCAGTGCATTGGGGCCATAAAACGTGAATTGTGTAAACAATTACAAGTATTGTGGTAAATTGTGATTGAGAATTAAAGAAAAATGGTTTGACCGAAAGCCATAAAATGAAATCAGTCTTCCTGAACTGATTGATTTCTGTGAAAATACAATTATTAAATGAAAACAGCTATCCAATTACCGGTAATGATTATCACTCGCGCATTTTTGCTATTCAGTTTATATCCAAGCTTAATAATAGTTAATAAGATTGTTCACTGAGTAACTCGGCAACTCCTCGGCGTCATGCCGCGTGCCGCCACAGTAAGATGCGGAATGCCTCTGCGAACAGACGCGGCCACTTGGCGAACAGATGGTCAATGCCGAGTCGACTCCGCGAACACTCGATACTGCAAATCTCCACGGATTGCGGAATCTGTTAGTTTTGCGTGAGCTGAACTGTACCATGGTCATCGTTTCGCCTGGGATTATTGGATCACGGATTCCTTTCAATTTTGTCCATGATGATATTTATTGCAAATTAAAAAACAAGAAATGATGCTCATTTGCTATTGTGAGTTCTAATAGATTATTTATGTCGTTATCGTGTTTTCTGGTCACCTTAAGTACCTCAGAAAAACCTTAGTTAATAAGTCCACTTCTCTGATCAATATTTTCCCCTCTGAGATTTCAATAGGTGCTGTTCTCCATCTATTCATTACATTATCGTTTCTGAAGATTTATATTGTTGCTGTTGATGACATGCAAACAGTATGTGCTAGCATTGATTTAAAACATGATATGTATTCTTTTTTTGGCTTATTCACTCTGAGGTTTTACATTTTGTTCATTTGTTTTCGATTTGCAATATTTATATTCCTGTAATTGTGGACTTCAAATCTAGACAAAAACTGTTTCTGTATCGTACATGCCACATGTTAACATGATCCTCAGTTTTTGTGAGGTGTAATTTGCAGTTATTATCCTTTCACTCATCAGTTCTGATTATTAAATGTTGCTTATTGCAGTCATACATAATCAATTCAGATTATTAAATTAGCCTCGTTCTGGGAAAACTGGGCTTAATGCATGTGCGTAATGTGTCATCCCAGATTAGCCTTGCAGTCCGCATAGGCTAATTTATGATGACACTCTCCAGCTAAATTGGATTTTGGCTACAAAAATATTTCCTTTAAACGAAAACAACCCATACAACCAGAAAGTATTGTTCCTGATTAGCCTGTGCGGACTGCACAGGCTAATCTGGGACAACACTGTATGTATATGCATTTAGCCCAGTTTTCCCAGAACGAAGCTCAAAAAATGATATTGTTGGGGAGTTCAAAGTTTGAAAAAATAATTTGGGTATTCAGTATGCCAGATGTAAGTTTACCTGTTTTCTCTATTGGCATATAATTCGCATTTCTTTTCCCTACAACTCATGAGGTCTGATTATTAAACATCCCTAATTGAAGTCACACAAAATCAATTTGGATCATTAAGTTATGATTTTATTGCCGAGGTCAAAGATTGAGAGGTAATAGTTAGGTATTCAGTATAATGCCAGTTAAAAGTTTTCCTGTTTGTTCTGGTAGCATATAATTTGCAGTTCTTTTCCCTAAAACTCATCAGGTCTGATTATTAAACATTGCTAATTGCAGTCAAACTTTATCAATTCGAAGCCTGAGAACAACTAGTTAAGTATTCTGTATGACAGATATAAGTTTTCCTGTTTTCTTCTGATGGAAGTAACTCATCCACTTACTGCTATTATTGTACATCTCACAACCTGGTAAAACAACTACTTGCTTACCATTCTCTGTCAGTTAATTCTGAATCAAGGCTGCATCTGGCTAGGGAGGGTAGAGAATTGTAGATAACTGGTGATGCAATATAAGTTGCGTTTGTTTTTTGTTGAACATTTTTTAAGATATTTTTTTTATGAAGTTTTTATGGAGAGGCATTTAATTGGAAGTTCTTAGGTGATTATTGAGCTGGGTTGATATTGGTAGTGCGTGTTTTGTAAGGGAATTTATGGTAATAAAAAATATGAAGTTTTTTTAGGTTCTAATGGATTGTTGCTCATGTTGGCTTTTTATTGGAAGTCCTCATGTGACAATTTATCATGGTGGATATTGATGGTGCATGTAATGTGAGGGAATTTACAGTTATAAAAAATAAATACTGTAAACTTACAGGTGACCCCTGTATTGCTATTGTGCAGAATTTCTGGGAAAAAGTTCGGATAATTCTGTGGTAAGATGATTGTATATTAGGCAAGTTATGTTATTGGTTTAATAATATTGGTGATGCATCAAAGAAAACTGGTGTAGTCGAGGATTTTTTTTGCCACGCTGTGGTATTAATTTTTAATTAGTTGTTTCCTGGTGGAATATGTGGGTAGGATATGTAAGAAAATGTTTTCTGAGGCATGTGTGATCTATAAATGATAGTGCATGTTATGTGCGGAAATTTACGGAAATACAAAAGTACTGTAAACTGCACAGGTGAACCCTGTATTGCTATTGTGCAGATGTTCTGGGAAATGTTTGGTAATTGGATAAGTGTTGCTCAAATTGGCTTTTTATTTTTTTATACGAAGTCCTCATGTGATTATTGACATTGATAGTTGGTGGATATTGATTGTGCTCGCTATGTGAGGGAATTTACGGTAATAAGAAATACCGTAAACACACAGGTGGACCCTGTATTGCTATTGTGCAGAATTTCTGGGAAAAGTTTGGATAATTCAGTGCTAAGATGCTTGGATCTAAGGAAAGTTATGTTATTGGTTTAATAATATTGGTAATGCATCAAAGAAAACTGGTGCGGTGGAGGACTTTTTGCCTTGCTGTGGTATAAATTGTTGATTAGTGGTGCGTGGTGGAATATGTAAGTAGGATATGTAAGAAAGTGTCTACTGAGGCATATGTGAACTATAAATCTCTGGGCACGTTATGTGCGGAAATTTACGGTAATACAAAAATACTGAAAACTCACAAGGTTAACCATGTATTACTATTGTGCAGAATTTCTCAGAAAAAGGTTGGATAATTCTTTGGTGAGATGATTGGATCTGAGCTAAGTTATATTATTGGTTTAACAATATTGGTGATGCATGTATCAAAGAAAACTGGTGCAGTCCAGGACTTTTTGCCCTGCTGTGGTATTAATTATTCATTAGTTGTTCCTGGTGGAATATGTGAGTAGGATATGTAAGAAAGTGTCTTCTGAGGTAATGTGTGATATATCAATGATCGTTGAATATATTTAGCTGGGTTATGCTTTTAATTATTAACAAGTTGTTTAACGGGCCCTTTGCATGCTGGGAAATTCGTCGTCTGCTCAAATGTTGAATTTCTAAAATTAGCATTTTCTTCGATTTTGTTTTCAAAGAATACTATCCGAATAGCAAACAGTTTGGATCCTGATCAGACGCCACGTTCTGTTCTGGATCCAAACTGTTTGCAAAGGCCTTCAAAATTCGGTTCCAGCACTTAAAAAGTTAATATAAAACTTACAGCTCAGATCTGTTTTCGATTGTAGCGCTCTAGTGCGTGAGTGCATTGAACAAAAAGTGAAGCTAATTTATATTTAAGACATTGAAATTTAAGATGTGGAATCTAATGTGGATAAAACAGAAAATAGTTGTACAGTGTGGATTATAAAGAATAAGAAATTTGTCCTTGGAGCTAAGATTGTTAGAAGTAAATTTAGAACTGTGATTTACGTGTAGTAACTTAGCAAAAATTATTTCAAAGTTTTACCAAGGGTCTTTGTTAGTTAATTAGTTGCATATTTTTAGGTGTAACACCTTGCCAGCATCTTAGATGGTAATATTTCTGTGATGCTTGTGAACTGGTTTATTCTTGTTTGAAAGTAAGTTTGGTAGGTTTAGAATTGTTTCAAATTACTTACATTTATACATTATTATGCAGAAACTTAAGGCCGCTAGAAGGATGAATTGAGGACATGACTTTAGTTAACAATACCTTTCTAGTTGCTAGAGGTTAAAATGATCGAGGAAAACCTTACAAGGTTAAAATAAAAATGCTGTTTTTGAATGACACTTGTTAAAAAAAAGATATTATAGTGAACGCGCTATGGATATATCGTGAAAAAGTGCATGAATCTGTGGGGAAAAAAATTATACAATGGAATATCTACATATTAAGTGTTGAGATATTATTTTGCAAAAAGGAAATAAAAGTGGTTTAGGTGCCAAAATCCAAATATGAATCTGGTGAAGGGTCCAAATGTACCAATTAATAAAAAAGAAATTGCCCAAAATGGATTATCTCAGATAAATTTTGCACAAGCTGTGAGGGGTCCAATAATTGAATAAATAAGAAAAGAAACACGCAAAATGGATTATCTTGGATCAGCGTTGCACAAGCTGCGCCCCAGACGGCGATCGGTCGGTACAATACCGACTCTGCAGGTGATACCGGATAACGACGAACCGGTCGAGATATTCACGCCAGATGACCCGGAGGAGGCAGAGCGTATTTATCAATACCGGCGGCAGAGCAAGCGCCGTGCGTCCTGCCCGGTGCCTAATGCTCAGGTAGGTTATAAACCACTGTGAGATTGCGTCCATAGGTGTTGCTTCGCAACTAACTAACCTGTGTGGTTTTTGCTTATACACGATTGGTAGGCATTACTTTAAATATAGAGTCATGGTCAAATTAAAGGTCGCTGTAGTATAGTGGATATGATGTCCGTTAATTGACCGTGCTGTCATGTGTTCGATCCCCACTGTGGGAGCGTTCTTTAAATCTCCCCCAAAGACATCAAGTACTAGTTGCTGGTTCTACCTTGGAAACCGACTCAGTGTTTCAATAATCCTTAGGCTTTTGATACAATCAAGCTATAATAAATAGGTTTAAAGTAGCCACCATGTCATCGCATCCACAGGTGTCACTTCTTAACTAACCGTTGTGGTTTTTGCTTTTTCATGATGTGTAGGCACTTCTTTCAATGTAGAGGCAAGGTTGAATTAAAGGTCGCTGTGACATAGTGAATATGGTCTCCGCCTAGCGACCGGGTGGTCACAGGTTGGATCCCCACTATCAGAGCATTCTTAAGATCTCCCCCAAAAACACCAAGTACTGGTGTCATGAAACTGACTCGAATGTTTAGATAAGCCTAAGGTTTTCTGTGCAATTTAGCTTAAATAAATAGGTTTAAACTTACCACCATTACATTGCGTCAACATGTGTTGCTGCTCAACTAACCTGTGTGGGTTTTGCTTGTGGGTGAAAATTACTTTAAATATAGAGGAAGTCACTCCGATGAAGTATCGAGTGTTGCCGGCTGACCTATATGCTTTCATTTATTTTCATGCTACTTGTGTTTTTCTATTTTGTAAATATTGATATCTTAGTAATAATATCTAATAAAGCGAAATAAGCCACAAAATCTGGCGCAACACCCCGTAATTTATTTGCGTGTGATGCAGATAAGAATTGCGCAGAAAAAAAGGCGTTCGCTATTTTTTATCTCATAGATAAAACTTTTGATTGTTCATAAACACCGACCACAATCAACGCCGTATATCTTTTTTTTAAAGATATTTCTTGTTCTGTTATTCCCCTGAAGGTGGGAATATAGTGATCGCACTGTCAGTCTGTCTGTCCGTCCGTCTGAAATTCCGTCACACTTTGCGTTTAGGNATGAACAAATATGGTACTTTGTGTATGTGTGTGTGCTAGTGAACGTCATAATCAGATTATGAGAAATTGGAACGTAAAAAAACTTAATGAAACTCAGAAAACACGATAGTATGAATTAGAGGGTAATATAAAAATTGAGGAAACATGATGGTATGAAATAGAGGCTTCATAAAGAAGGGTAATAACACGCATCTAATATTACGTACATGGTAGGCAGCTGAGAACCTGCATCTAGTGCTTAGTGGATTCATCAATCAGAGTAAAATTGCAAGCGGCTTAGCTTCTACCTTCTACAGCTATGTAAGATTGGCTCTTTGATGCCTGACTCAATGTATTTAATTTACCACGCATGCACTGTATGATTAATAACCGAGTGTACTGTACAGTATTGATGTGAAACAAGGTAAGACTAGAGAAATCAATGATCCAACTTAAGAATATTATGGAAAGACCCCTGTCCTTTCTGATTGCTAATTACTTTATACCTTACCATGCATTACATGTGTCATAAATGGCCCAGTGTATTGTATGGTATTGATGCAAAACTAGGTTAGAGCTGAGAGATCAATGATCCAACTTAAGAATAATATAGTGAAAACAACTGTCCTTTCTAATTGCTTCCTTTTTGTAGCAGAAGTAACCAAAACTTGTATTATTTAAATTGTCTTACTGTCAGGTAATAATTGTTAGCAATACTGAATTGATACAGTTGCCTTATACTTGGTCCCTCTTGTAGACCTATTCTTTGTTTATGCTTTTGTCACATGGGAGAAACAGTTATTTCCGCTCATGAAGTAAAACGGTTGTGGCGGTTAATAATTGTTTTATCTTATAAAACTAAACTGTAGAATTTCTCTCTCATTATACACTGCAACGCCGATATATCGCGATTGGTGGGGTCCAAAGATCGCGAGCGCGATATATCCGGCGCGTNGTGTTCTAGTGAAAGTCATAATCAGATCATAAGAAATTAGAACGTAAAAAAACTTGATTAATCTCTGAAAACATGATCATATGAATCAAAGGTAATATGAAATTCAGAAAACATGATGGTATGAATTAGTCTGGCTTCATAAAGAAGGGTAATAACACGCATCTAATATTATGTACATGGTAGGCAGCTGAGAACCTGCATCTAGTGCTTAGTGGATTCATGCAATCAGGGTAAAATTGCAAGCAGCTTAGCTTCTACCTTCTTCAGCTATGTAAGATTGGCTCTTTGATGCCTGGCTCAATGTATTTGATTTACCACGCATGCACTGTATGATTTATTACCCAGTGTACTGTACAGAATTGATGTGAAACAAGGTTAGACTAGAGAAATCAATGATCCGACTTAAGAATATTATGGAAAGACCCCTGTNTGGTTTGTTGGTTTATCAGTCAGTATCAATGTTATAAAATTATGGATCAACTACTTACACGTTTTTCAATGGATTTAATTTAATTTTCAAATATGTCATCATCATGACTGGAAAACGTGCAAGACACTTTTTCCTTACCCCATTATCCACACATTCTTGTTAATCAATAGAAATTCTCTAAGTATTAATAAATTGTAATTTATTTCCAGAATTTCGCCAGAATTTCAATTGTCTGATGAAATAAATAAATAATGTGTTAAATTATAATTTCACAAATAATTGTTTTGTCTTATTGTGCCCATTGTGTGTTTATTAGTTAGCATTGTCTATAACTGTTTTATCTTACACCTCATATTAAGTAACAATTATCTCCCTTCAGTAAGGTGTACTTTAAGAGTATTCTCCTTTGATATGTTTCAGTAACAAGATGAAAGAGTAATCTCTCTTGATATTTTTCAGTCACAAGATGGGGTCATTAACAATAATCTCCCTTTTAGTAAGGTGTACTTTTAGAGTATTATCGCTTGATATTTTTATGCCCCTCTTTGAAGAAGAGGGGGTATATTGTTTTGCACATGTCGGTAGGTCGGTCCCTCGGTCCGTTCGTCCACCAGATGGTTTCCGGATGATAACTCAAGAACGCTTAGGCCTAGGATCATGAAACTTCTTAGGTACATTGATCATGACTCGCAGATGACCCCTATTGATTTTCAGGTCACTAGGTCAAAGGTAACGGTGACTCGACACAGTAAAATGGTTTCGGGATGATAACTCAAGAAGGCTTACGCGTAAGATCATGAAACTTCATATGTACATTGATCATGACTCGCCGATTACCCCTATTGATTTTCAGGTCACTAGGTCAAAGGTCAAGGTCACTATGACTCAAGCCAGTAGAATGGTTTCCGAATGATAACTCAAGAAAGCTTACATTTAGGATCATGAAACTTCATAGGTACATTGATCATGACTTGCAGATGACCCCTATTGATTTTCAGGTCAGTAGGTCAAAGGTCACGGTGACTCGACACAGTAAAATGAATTCTGGANCTCTTTTACATTCCATTCCAAATAATTTCCACACTAGTACAAGTTATATGAAATAAAATTTGATGCACACACTGGAAATACCAAATAACTGAAAATGCAATGTGAACAAGAGATGTGTTTGTGTTTGGAATATTATGTGTCCAGGGCCATTGAATTACTGAAAGAACTTAAAGATAAAATTCAACATTGTAATAAAATCATTTGAATTGCTGACACTTCATCGACATGTTGGCGAACAGTTAATGAGTATGAAATGATTGGTTATGCTTATGATTATGTTGATGACAAAAACATTCATAAAGCAGAGGAAAAAGTGATACAATGTAGCAAAAATTGGGAAACATAGGTGAACACAGTGCCAAAGAAGTTAAAATGGAACCAATGGCTGATCAGTTTAGCCGGTAATTTATTAAAGACTTACATTTCCAAATATAACATAAACCATGTGTCTTCATTCAGCTTGCCCGTTTCAACTTCCTGTGCACACAATATTCTTCCTTTGTAAAAACAGCAATGACCATGTCCAACCATGGTCTGTCTTTTGTCACCATTGCCGACCATGGTTAACCATGGTCGACCATGGTCCATGTTTTTTGTGACCATGGTCAACCATGGTCTGTCTTTTGTCACCATTGCCGACCATGGTTAACCATGGTCGACCATGTTCCTGATCATGTTCCACCACAGTTTTTGATGGTTGACAATCAAATACCATGGTCAACCATCAAAAACCATGGTGACCATGGTCTACCATGGTCATCGTTTTGCCTGGGTATCAGCAATATATTATTTCATCAGCCTCATGGGCATAGTTATTGATTTCAATCAGGGCTATCAGCAATATATTATTTCATCAGCCTCATGGGCATAGTTATTGATTTCAATCAGGGCTGTAAACCTTCTGTAATGGAAAGATTGATTTATGATGAATTGGTGTACTTATTTAATTATACCCCCACAAACGAAGTTTAGGGGGGTATATAGGAGAGAGCTTGTCTGTCTGTCGGTCTGTTGGTCTGCCTGTCGGTTCGTATTGGTTGTCCGCTCTCTAACTCAAGTAGTTTTCATCCAATCTTGGTCAGAAGTTGTATCTAGATGATGTCTAGGTCAAGTTCGAATATGGGTCATGCCGGGTCAAAAACTAGTTCACGGGGTCACTAAGTACGTTTCAAACATTGAGCAATGTTCTGTGTCAATGTGGCATGTGGGGGTATTCTTCACCTTAGTGACAAAGCTCTAGTTGATTTATAACGTCATTGGATTTTGAAGAACAGCAATACTGCTTTAATGTGATTTAAAAGCATTCTATTTTTGGTATTCTTCTGGAAAAGTTTAACATTTTGTTTCATAAACTTCCGGACAAAAAAAGCACCATTTTGGCTATCCAACAAGACATAAATATAAACTGAATGAGGAGATTTAAATATGAATGGTGTGTGATATGTGTAACCTAATAACATTTATTAACCTAATACCATTTGGTAACCTAATAACATTTGTGAAGGTGATGTGTGTAAACTAAAAACATTTGTGGAGGTAACGTCTGATACACATGAATGTATAGTTACACTTTGTTCAGTTACCATTTTTAGACATTTGTCAGTCCGTCTTTAAAATTGGCCATTACTTGTGCAATGTTGAAGATAGCAACTTGATATTTGGCGTGCATGTGTATCTCATGGAGCTGCACATTTTGAGCGCTGAAAGGTCAAGGTCATCCTTCAAGGTCAAAGGTCAAGAAACAAAATCAAAGGGAAATAACAAGCTTTACAGGGAGATAATTTATATTTATTATTTGGCAGGTACAGATCATTTTCACGAGGGAAGTAATAATTTTTAAAGGGATATAATGAAAAAAATATTTTTTTTTTAAGTCAAAGCGGCGCAGTAGGGGGCATTGTGTTTCTGACAAACACATCTCTTGTTATGTGTAAATTGGACTTCTTCATGAAGTTTTTTATGATTCTTAGAAAATTATCCTATTTCTTAAAAAAAAAAGAAGATTTTGTATTGTGAAACTGTTATTGCAAGTGACATCATTGACCTGGCAGGCTCGTGTACTCTCATTAGCATAAATTTTAGCTTGGATTCTTTCCTATATTTGCATTTGGTTTCATTCTTGCATGTTTTGCAAAGTATTACTGTACATTTCCCATCTCCACAGTTGTACAGTGTGAATTACAAGTTGAACTAAGAACATTACGTGGGCTCCACGCAAGACTATCGTAACTCACTATATAATATATAGTGAGTTACGATAGTCTTGCGTGGAGCCCACAAATTTATTTAATTTAGTAGTACACAGTACATGACCCATAAGCAAAGAAGTGCAATTTTCATGACCTTTTTGCAATGTTTATTGTGAACAATACCCGTTTGCAATAAAGAACCCTACTGACATTACACAATTGTAAAAAAGTACAATTTATGGTTCATAACCATTTGCAAATTATTACATGTTCATTTACATGACACAAAGATAAAAACAAGTTATTGCCCTATTGTTTTGTAATATAAAAAAAAATTAGCTTCACTCTGGGAAAACTGGGCTTAATGCATGTGCTGTAAAGTGTTGTCCCAGATAAGCCTGTGCTGTCCACACATGCTCATCAGGGACAGCACTTTCTGCTTTTATTGTATTATGCGTTTTAAAGTAAGTCTCTTCTTAGCAAATATCAAGTCTAGGCGGAAATTGTAGTCCCTACATTAGTCTGTGCGGACTGCACAGGCAAATCTGGGTTGACACTTTATGCACATGAATTAATCCCAATTTTCCCAAAAAGAGGCTTAAATAACTCCGAGGCTTGGTCCTTGCTAGTCACTTGTCTCTGGATTGACATATTGTAAAAATACAAGGTTGCTGAAATAGGAAATGACCTTTTAGAATTAATGTGACTGAAATGCTTTGGTGGTATCAGTTCTGCTTAAATATCGTCTATTTTAAATTGTATTAAAATTGTCCATTTATATGTTTCCAGAATAAGACTTACATATAATTACATTTATGCTACATTGTATATACAAAATTAGTGTGATAAAATTGGTATTGTTCAATTTTTATGTCCCCCAGTATATACTGGGGGACATATTGTTTTTGCCCTGTCTGTTGGTCTGTTGGTTGGTCTGTTGGTTGGTTGGTTTGTTTGCGCCAACTTTAACATTGGCCATAACTTTTGCAATATTCAACATAGCAACTTGATATTTGGCAAGCATGTGTATCTCATGGAGCTGCACATTTTGAGTGGTGAAAGGTCAAGGTCATCCTTCAAGGTCAAAGGTCAATTATATGGGTCAAAATCGCTAATTTTGGCCATAACTTTTGCAATATTCAACATAGCAACTTGATACTTGGCATGCATGTGTATCTAATGGAGCTGCCCATTTTGAGTGCTGAAAGGTCAAGGTCGAGGTCATCCTTC